>PVIJ01005065.1:0-88349 GCA_004024925.1 Scalopus aquaticus
CCACATTTAGTAGAAGGAAAGAGATAAACTAAAAGAGCAGAAATAAATGAAATAGAAAATATCAATGTAAGAAAGAGATTGATTTCTAAAATAAAATTTAAATTTAAAAAAATTGACAAACCTTGTACTAGAATTCCCTTAAAAAGAAGATTCAGTCATGCTCAGGTGGGAGAGGAGCAAAACTCCCTCACTCCAAGATCTCCAGCCCCAGCATCGATCCCCAGTGTCCATCAGGAGCACCTAGGAGCTCTGCCCCCTGACACCTGCCATCCAGTAACCATGCTTAGGTGGAAGAGGAGCAAACCTCTGCACTCAAGCCCCACCCAGAACAATTACAACCGACCCACATCATGAGCACCTGGAGACCTGCCTGCCAGCACCAGCTGTCAAATAGCTGTGTGCCCAACCACAGCAGCCCAGGCACAAAGCAGATATATTACCACCCAGGTTAGAGTACCCAGAAGTCATGCCTGCCAGCACAAGTGGCATAGTGGCCCAAAGCATAGAAAAAACTCAAAAGAAAACAACAGGAAGAAAGAAAAATTCAAATGGTCAACCAAGGCCTCCTGGAAACAAAATACCATGAAAAGAAAGTTGTGAACTCCAGAACTGAATGACACTGACACAGAATTTCTCTGCTTGACAGATAAAGAATTCAGGATCACCATAATGAAAACACTGAAATTTAAGAGGAAAGGCATAAAAAGAAAAAAAAATTATATGATAAATATAATCAACAAACACAAGAACAACATTGAATCTTTTAAAAGCAATTAAGGAAAACACAGGATGTAAGTATCAATGGAGGAGGTAAAAAAATTCCAGAAAGAGTAATGAAAATAGGGCAAATGAAGTGGAAGAATGAATCCGTACTCATGAAGATACAGATATAAAAAATTAAAAAGAAAAGGAAAGAGAGATTAAAAGGAAAAAGAATAAAGAAAAACATTGAGATTTATCTGACACCACGAGGAAAGGAAATATAAGCATCATGGGAATCCCAGAAGGTGAAGAGAGAGCCACAGAAACTGAAAATCTATTCAAGGAAATAATCGAAGAGAACATCCCAAACCTGTAGAAGGAAATTAAAATAGACATAAGGGAAGCTAAAAGAACGAAACTACCGTAATGGAAAGAAAACTACAAGACATAATGGTAAAGCTCCCATGAGTACAAAACAAAGAAAAATTAATGAAGCTGATGAAGGGGATGAAACAAATTACAAAGGAAAACTGATTAGGCTGACATCAGACTTCTCTGAAGAAACACTACAAGCAAGAAGATAATGGAGTAACGTTTTCAAAATTTCCAGGACAAAAAATGCCAACCAAGAATATTTAATCCTGCCAAGGTCTCTTCCTCTATGAAGGAAAAATAAGAACCTTCTCAGACAAAGAAAATTTGCTTTTACTAATCCCCCCTCCAAGAAATAGTATAAAAAAACCTTATAATCTAGAACAACATAAGTATTAACAGGAAGAGAAGGCCTCCCTGGTGGCACAAAGGTTAAAGTCTCAGTGCTACCAAGCTATCTCCAGCCACTGCTGCCTGAGTTTGATCCCCGGCCAGGCAGCTGACCCACATGGCACAGCAGGCCTCTCCAGTCTCACTTGCTGCTACCCTCAGAAGTATATTTCAGTCAATCCACCTGTTCTTCTCTCCACTCTATCTCTGGTGAATCCTCTCACTCCCGCACCACCACTGGCCTACACCCTAGCTCTTGTATGCATAAATAAATAAATCTTTAAAAAAAGAAAGCAAGGAACACTACATTTCCTGGAGATTGAATCCCACACTACTGGAAGAACATTGGATTAATGAGGAAATCAAACAAGAAATTAAAAATATCTTGAGAAGAATGAAAATGAGGACACAGCTTTCCAGATTGTATGGGACAAAGCAAAATCTGTAATGAGGAAAGTATACAACAATAAAATCCCATACGAAGAAACAATAAACAACCTAAAGAAACAACTTAATCTCCCACTTCAAGGAACTAGAAAAAGACCAACAAAAAATACCCAAAAGCCTGTATAAAGGAAATAATAAAAATTCAAGCAGAGATAAATGAAATAGTAATTAAAAAATACAAAAGATCTACCTGTTCTGAGCCCCACTCGGTCTCTGGTGAATCCTCTCGCCACCACTGCACCTCTGGGCTAGATCCCAGTTCTTGTATAAGTAAATAAATAAGACTTAAAAATAAAAGAATGAACAGGAAGAATTGAACAAGAAACCATGAAATGATGACCAAAATGGCAAGTAGAGACGTCCATGTATCAAAAATCACCATTTATGTAAATGGACTAACTCACCAATAAAAAGACAGAGAATAGAAGGCTGGATAAGAAAAGAGAATCCAACCTTCTGCTGTCTCCAGTAAACACACCTAAATGTTAAAGATAAGAATAGATTGAAAGTAAACAGTTAGGAAAAAATTATACCAATAAATGGTCCACAAAGGAAGAAAAGGGTAGCCATATTTTTATCAGATAAAGTGGACTTCAAACTTAAAAAGATGACAAGAGACATAGATGGTCTCTAGCAATCAAAGTGATAATACAACAGAAAAGCATAACACTCATTAATATATACTGGCCAAAAAAAAGGAGCTCCAAAATATATTAGACAATCACTGTCATCTCTGAACACAGACATTAAATAAAATACATATGCAGTAGGAGACTTCAATACCCCATTCTCACCAAGACAGATCAATGAGACATAAAATCAACAACGACATAATAACCCTAAATAAAGATCTAGACCACATGGCCCTAACAGACATTTATAGAACACTGCACCTCCCCCCCAAAAAACGGAATACACATTTTCCTCAAGTGCACACATATCATTCTCCAGGACAGACTGCATACTGGGCCATAAGACAATCATCAAGAAATACATGAAGATCAAAATTATATCAAATATCTTGTCTGAACATAAAGGCATCAAACTATAAATCAACAACAAAAATAATCTAAGGAACCCTATAATTACATGGAAACTGAAGAACATGTTACTGGAAGATCATTGGATTTTTAAGAAAATCAAAGAAGACATTAAAAAATAGATTGAGACAAATGACAAGGAAAGCACAACTTTCCAGAATGTATGGGACACAGCAAAAGCAGTATAATAGGAAAGTATAAAGCAATACAGGCCCACATACAAAAACAAGAAAGAACACAAAAAACAACCTAATATCCCATCACAAAGAACTAGAAAAAGAGCAATAACAAAATAAGAAAAAGAGCAATAACAAAATAATCACCAAAGGCCAGTAGAAGAAAAGAAATAATAAAAATTTAAGAAGAGATGAAATGAAAATCCAAAAGATCAATGAAATAAAAAGCTGATTCTTAAAAAAAAAATAGCAAACACTACTGAGGCTGACAAAGAAAAAAGGAAGAAAACTGAAATTAATAGGATTTTTTAATTCTTTTTTATTGTATATAGATTTTGCATCATTCTCCCTTTTTGTACAATGTATGTTTTCTCCTCTCAGGTGTAATTCCTGTAAAATTCCGACCACCAATTCACCTGTGAACCACCACCATAGTCCCTTGTGCTCTTCCCTCCCCTGTTTTGATCCCTCTACATCCCTCTCCCCTGCAGAATATCTCTAATTTAGAGTTGCCTGCTTATTTTGATTTTTAATTTACTGTAATTATTATTTTTCCTGAACCCTTATTTGGTTTCCCTACCTTCTTCCTATAAGTGATACCATCTGATATGTTTATTTTTCTTTCTGGCTTATTTCACTGAGCATAATCCCATCCAGGTCCACCCATGTTGTTGCAAATGGCATGAGTTTATCTTTTTTGATTGCTGGTAGCATTTTATTGTGTATAGATAGCACATCTTCTTTTTAAATTTTTTTATTGTTATTATTATTTATGTCTTTTACATTATTGTGTATTACCCATAGGCTTCCCACTGCCAATTTACCTGTGAACTATCACCATAGTCCCTTGTGCTCTTTTCTCCCCCATTTTGAGCCCTTGTCCTCTCCCTCCCTCCCTGAATGTCTCTCCCTTATTTGCTTCTCCTATATTCCTGCTATAAGTGAAGTCATTCGATATTTTTCTTTTTCCTTCTGGCTTATTTCTCTGAGCATGATTCCTTCTAGCTCCATCCATGTTGCTGCGAATTGCATGTATTTATCTTTTTTGATTGCTGAATAGTATTCCATTTTGTATATGGACCACATCTTCTTGATCCAGCCATCTGTTTTTGGGCATTTGGGTTGTTTCCATATCTTACCTATTGTAAATAGTGCTGCAATAAACATAGGGGTGCAGGTATCCTTCTGAATTAATTTTTTTGTGCCATTTGGGTAGATTCCTAGGAGTGAAGTTGCTGGTTCATATGGAAGCTCCATTTTTAGTAGTTAGAGGAACCTCCACACAGCCTACCATAGTGGCTAGACCAGTTTGCATTCCGACCAGCAGTATAGGAGAGTTCCTTTTTCTCCACATATTCTCCAGCATTTGTTATTTGTTTGTTTGTTTTTTAATATGGGCCATTCTCACTGTAGTGAAGTGGTATCTCATTGTGGTTTTGATTTGCATTTCCCTGATTACAAGTGATGTTGAACATTTTTTCCATCTATCTGTTGGCCATTTGCATGAAATTAATAGGCTCTTAAATGAAAGGGAGAAATTACAACAGACACAGCAGACATTGAGAGGATGAGCTGACATTTCTATGAACATGTATATGCAAAAAGGTTCAACAATCTAGAAAAGTTGGACAAATTCTTAGAATTATACATGCATCCAAAGTTGAATAATGAAGAAATAGAAATCCTAAGCAACTACAGCAGCGAAATTGAAACAATAATCAAAACCCAGGACCAGACCATTTCACAAATGAGTTCTACCAAACGTTCAAAGATGAACTGGTGCCTATCCTACAAAAAAATCTTTCAAAAATTGAGAAAGAAGGAATACTATCAAAATACATTTTATGAAGCTATCATTACACTAATACAAAAACCACACAAAGACAACAGAAAAAAAGAAAACGGCACACCAGTTTCCCTAATGAATACAGATGCAAAATCCTCAATAAAATCCTTGCAAACTGATCCAACAGTTTATCAAAAGGATGATACAAAATGACTGTAAGGAAAATTAATAAACCAGGTTATTTTTTGGTCTTCCACATAACAAACAACTGATACATTGAAGTGCTAGTTTACACCATTCCCATATCTAGCAAATAAGAGATGGGTCTTGGATTCACAACAATGTAGCAATTGTATGTCTATAGGCACTGAACAGTGTAAAGAGCTAGGCAGTGGACTTGCTTTCCTGCTTCTCTGTGTTGGAGTCTCAAGCTCACTCTGTCCACATGCCTGTGTATGTTCTCAACATTAAAGGCCTATAGAATTTATTGAAGACTTAAAATTCTCTATTTGTGAGAACTGACAATGAACCTACCTGGCCTGCAATGGTTGCACAATATTGACCAGGTGGGATTTATTCCAGGGACACAAGGACAGTTCAACATCTGAAAATTAATTGATGTAATCTGCCACATTAGCAAAAAGAAAAATAAAAAACATGATCATATCAATAGATGCTGAGAAAGCATTTGATAAATTTTAACATACATTTATGATGAAGGCCCTCAAATTCTTGTGATAGAAGAATTTACCTTAATATAATAAAAGCCATACACAACAAACCAACAGCTAATACCATTCTTAATGGTGAGAAACAGAAAAGCTTCTCTTTAAGATCTGAACAAGACCAGGATTTCTAGTCTCACCACTGCTTTTCAATATAACGCTGAAAGTCCTGGCTAGAACAATTATTCAAGAGAAAGATATATCAGGAATCCAATACGGAAAGAAGTAAAAACTATCACTATTTGTAGATGATATGATAATATAGAGAACCCTAAAAATCCACAAAAAGTGTAATTAAATCAATAAACCAGTTTAGTAAAGTAGCAGGTTACAAAATCAACAAACAAAAAAGTAGCTGTCTTAATATGCAAACAATCACTCTGAAGAAGTAATCAAGATAGCCATTCCATTTACACTTATAGAAAAAAATTAAATACATAGGTATGAATCTAACAAAGACGTTAAAATACCTAATAAAATAAAATCACAAAACATTGCTAAAAGAAATATAAGACATAAATAAGTGGAAAGACATTTCTTGCTCATGGATTGGAAGAATTAAGAAAAATTGCCATCCTCCTAGAACTAAATTGTTCTAGGACAGCTTCAATGCAATTCTAATAAAAATATCAAAGGCCATCCTTACCAGTGTGAGGTCATATCTCACCTATTTTCATATGCCTGTTGACCATCTGCATTTCCTCTTTGGAGAAGTGTCATTTTAGCTCTTTTGTCCATGTTTTTGACTGGGCTGTTTATTTTTGTTGAGTTATGTAACCTCTTTGTAGATCTTTGTTATAAGTCCCTTATATGGAGGACAAATATTTCACCCAATATGTAGGCTGTCTCTCTTCCTTTTGGTTATTGTCTCTTTTGCTGTACAGAAGCATTTTTGTTTGATGTAGTCCTGGCTGTTTATCTTTTGTTTCATTTTCTTTTCTTCAGCGGATAAGTCTTCAAAGATGTTTCTGAGATGTCATGGAGTATTTTGCCTTTATTTTCTCCTATATATTTTCTGGTTTCAGGTCTTACATTCAGGTCTTTTATCCATTTTGAGTTGGTTTCTGTGTATGGTGTGATGTAGTAATATAGTTTCATTCTTTTGTATGAAATGGTCAGTTTTCCCAGCATCATGTATTAAAGAGAATTTCCTAGTACCAGTGCATATTGTTTGCTCCTTTGTCATAGATTAGTTGACCATATATTGGTGGCTTTATGTCTGGGCTTTCAATTCAGTTCCATTGGTCTGTGTGTCTGTTTTTGCTCAATACCATACTGTTTTAATTATTATGGATTTGTAGTATAGTTTGAAATCTGGGCGTGTAATACCTCCAATCTTTTTTTTTTTTAGTCACAAGAACTTTGGCTATTCAAGGTTTTCTGTGATTCCATATGAATTTCATCAATATTTGTTGTAGTTCTTTGAAGAATGCCATTGAAATTTTTATTGGAATTGTATTGAATCTGTAAATTGCTTTTGGCAGGATGGTCTTTTTGATGTTAATTCTGCTGATACGTGAGCAAGGAATGTCTTTCCATTTTTTGTGTCCTTTTCTATTTCTTTCATCAATATTTAAAATTTTCTTTGTATAGCTCTTTCACCTCCTTTGTGAGGTTTGTTCCTAGGTTATTTTTTTTTTTTTTTGGTCCAATGGTGAATGGGATGCTTTTCTTGATTTCTTCTTCTTCAGACAGGTTGTTTCATACAAGAAGGCTACTGATTTTTGCATGTTGATTTTGTAACCTGCTGCTTTACTCAACTGACTTATTAGTTTTAATTTTCTGTGGAGTTTTTAGAATTCTCTACATAGGTTATCATATCATCTGCAAATAGTGGTAGTTTTACTTATTTCCCTATTTGGATTCCTTGTATGTCTTTTTCCTGCCTAATAGCTGTAGCTGTAAACTTCCAGTATTATACTGAAAATCAGTGATGAAAGTGGACATCCTTGTCTTATTCCAGATCTTAAAGAGGTTTTTATTTTCTCAACATCAAGAATAATATTGGCTGTAGGTTAGTTGTATATGGTTTATATTAAGAGGTATGCACCTTCTTTTCCAAGAAATTTGAGGGATTTCATTATTAATGGATGTTGAACTTCATCAAATGCATTCTCAGCATCTATTGATATTATATATATGGTTTTTACTTTTCTTTTTGTTGATGTGGTGAATTACATTAATTGATTTTTGGATGTTGAAGCATCCATTTGTCCCCAGTATAAATCCCAATTGGTCATAATGTATTATCCCTTTGATGCATTGCTGCATTCAGTTTGCTAGGATGTTGTTGAGTATGTTTGTATCTGTGTTCATTAAGCAGAATGGTCTCTAGTTTTCTTGTCTCATGTTGTCTTCGTTTGCTTTTGGTATTAGTGAAATGCTGGCTTTATAAAATATATTTGGTAGTATTCCTTCTTTCTTAATTTTTTGAAAAAGTTTTTTGTAGAATATGCACCAGTTTATCTTTTAATGTTTGCTAGAACTCATTTTTTTAAGCCATCTGAACTGGGGCTTTTGTTTTGGGGGAAGGTTTTGATTATTGTTTTGATTTTGCTCCTTGTAATTGGTTTGTTTAGGTTTTCTGTCTCCTCTTTATTCAACTTTGGATGCATGTATAGTTCTACAAATTTGTCCATCTCATCAGATTGATGAATTTGTTTACATATAAATGTTAATAGTAATATCTAATTTTTCTCTGGATTTCTGCTGTGTCAGTTATGATTACTCTTATTTCACTTATTACCCATTTATTTGAGTTTTCTCCCTTTTTATCTTTGAAAACCTGTCTAGAGTTCTATTTTTTTATTTTTTCAAAGAAAGAGTTTTTTTTTTCACCGATCATTTGGATTGTCTTTTTATTTCTATCTTATTTATTTCTTCTTGAATTTTTGTTATTTCATTTTTCTACTGATTTTTTTAAATTCTTTTCCAAGTTATTTGAAATGGGAAATTAGGTCATACTTTTGGATTCATTCTTATTTCTTGATGTGGACCTGTATTGCTATATATTTTCTTCCTATTACTGCTTTTTCTGTGTCTATATATTCTGGAAAGTTGTGTCCTCTGTCATTTTTCTCCATGTATTTCTTAAAATCTTTGATTTCACATTGATTCCAGTGGTCTTTCAGTAGCATGTTCTTCCATACCCATATAATAATGGGGTTTGTTTTCTATTCATATTTGATTTCTAATATGATGCCTTTCTGGTCAGGGAAGATAGTTGATATTATATTATTTTAATCTTCATGTTTTTGTTGAAATTTGTCTTATACTCAATATGTAGTATATCCTTGATAATGTGTATTCAGTGTTTTTTGGGTGCAGTGCCCTATAGATGTCTTTTAGGCCAATGAGTTCTAGGTCTTTGTGTCCTTGTTTATTTTTTTTCTCATTGATCTATCCATTGGTGAGTGTGAGTTTTTGAAGTCTCCTACCACATATGCATTTTCTCCAATGGCTCTTTTTAGATTTAAAAGTAATTGTCTAATATGTTTCGGTGCTCCTTTTTGGGGTGCATATATATTGATTAGTGTTATAACTTCCTGGTGTACTGTCCCCTTGATCATTATGTAGTGACATCATCAGCATTTGTTGTCACCGTTGTTAGTTTGAAGTCTATTTTTTTAAAAGATTTTATTTATTTATGCATACAAGCTGGGGTATAGGCCAGAGGTGTGGGGCGGTGAGAGGGTTCAGAGACAGAGTGGGGAGCAGAACGGGCAGATCAACAGAAATACACTGCTGAGGGGAGCAGTGGGCGAGGCAGAAGAGGTCGGGTTCTGTTTTCTAACTCACTCTGCTATTCTGTGGTTTTTTTTTTTTTTGATGGATTTAGTCCATTGATAATTTGGGTGATTACTGATACATGGGAGCCTATAAATGCCATTTTGATTATTGCTTTGTATTCTATACATTATCTTTTTCTGTTCTTCCCATTCATTCTTCTGTTGGTTTTGATTTTAAGCTTCTTGTAATAATTATTGGTGTGGGTTTGGTAGTAGCAACTTTGGTTTGGTAGTAGCAAATTTCTGAAGATTTTGTTTCTCTGAGAAGGTCCTTATTTTTCCCTCATATTGGAAGGAGAGTTTTTCAGGATAAAGTATTCTTGGGTGGCATTATTTTGTCTTGGAGTTTTTTGAATATGTTTCTCCATTTTCTTCTTGCTGGTTGTGTTTTCCTCAGAGAAGTCTGATGTCAACCTAATTGCTTTTAATTTATAAGTTATCTGTTTCTTCCTCCTCATCAATTTCATTATTTTTTCCTTGTCTTGGACTCTTGGAAACTTTACTATTATATTTGGTGTTCTTCTAGCTTCCTGTATGTCTATTTCATTTCCTTATTCTTGTTTCGGGAATTCTCTTTGATTATTTCTTTGAACAGTTTTTCACTTCCTTTCTTCTCACCTTCTGGGATTCCTCTGACTTAATTTCCTTTCTTCATGGTGTCAGATAGTTCTAGAAGTTTTTCTTCATTTTTTTTAAAGATTTTTTTTAAGATTTATTTATTTATGCATACAAGCTGGGGTACAGACCAGAGGCGTGGGGTGGTGAGAAGGTTCACCAGAGACAGAGTGGGGAGCAGAACAGGCAGATCAAGGGAAACACACTGCTGTGGGAAAACTTCATTCCACCCTCTCTTACCTGGAGTTTGACTGGGACAAAACATAATTTGTATGCCTTTGAAAAATATCTTCTTTTTCCTGGCTTCCTGTAAAAATATTTTTATCATTGATTTTTTAATAACATATCAATGATGTATCTTGGTGTAGCTCATTTTACTTTTAGAAATTTGAGTTATGTATCTGTTTCCTGGACATCTATGCTTAATTCTTTCTTTAGGATTGGGAAATTATCAGCTACTATTTCTCTTAATTGGATCTCTGCTCCCTTCTCTCTTTACCTTCTATAAAACCCATTATCCTTATGTTTCCACTTCAAATTGAATCTGATATTTCTCATAGTGTTTCTTCATTTTTCCTAAGTATTGTTTTTCTCACTTTTTTTCTGATTGGGTGATTTGTGCATTTGAATCTTCTATTTCTGAAATTCTCTTTTCTACCAGTTTAATTCTATTTAAAGCACTTTCTATATTTGTCTTCATTTCATTCAGAGTTACTTTTTGTATTCTTTTAATATTTTAAATCTCTTTTTGAAGAACTGTTTTTCTTTCTGGATCTCCTTTCTAAGATTTTGCACCTGCCTATCTGTTTTTGATCTTCCAGTAGCTCATTTAACATTTTTAATATTGCTATATTAAGGCTTCTCTTTGTTAAGCCCTCAATTTCTGCATCCTTTATATATATTCTAGAACTTATATACTTCTACTCTTGCTTTCCCATGTTGTGTTCAGGTGTTCTTTACTTCCTAGGCATGTGTGTTTCCTTATTTTGCTTTTGTGGTTGGGATGCTGTTTGTTTCTCTTTTAGTTTACATGGGAATGTGATGGAGCCAAAGGAAGAAGTGGGTCTTACTCAGTCTCAGTTTTGTTGAGGTGTGTGGTGGTCACCTCTGCCTCCTATCCTCTCTCTTTATGTCAAGCTCAATCTAGTGTTTCAGTTTTCCTAACTCTTCACTCTGCCTCCCTTCTGCTTTGTTTTGTTCCATGTCTTTTTACACCAAGCTTGTGTCCCTAGTAAGGAACCTAGGTGTGGTCCACAGTGCTCAAGTTCCAAGACTGTACAGATAGGGAACCCCCTATAGGGCTATGTGCCCCATTGCCCAGCAATGATCATAAGCAATGGCCTCCACAGCAGCTGCCACTGCCACCTTCCCATGCCTGAGGGATCTGGGCTGCAAGAGACCAGATAATTTTTTATTCTTTCTAAGGGAATATTGAGATATCTCCTCTTAACAGTTCTTCTCTCTGCTCTTGGGCCCACAACTGAGTGTGATATGACTCTATCTGAAGAATCTTTGTTCTGTCACTTCTGGTATTTGGGCAGGAGAAGCTTTTCTTACCCATGCTGGCTGCAGAACTCCTAGTGACTTTGCTTGAACCTGAGACTTCTCATGACTATACTCTTTCTGAAAAGTCCCTCTGATGAAATTCACCATGCCCCAACTTACTCCTTTGGGATGTGGATATCTGACACCCAACCTGTTCTGCCAGCTGAGGTATCTACTTTCCAGGCCATGATCCTCTTCACCTTCTCCTTCTCTTTTCCTGTAGTAAACAGCTAACATTACCTCAAGTACTCTGTGGAAAAGACCTGGGACTCTGTTGGGGAACTTCCAAATCTTCCTTTGAGCAAATATTATTTTTAGTAGTTGTTGTTATGGGAGAAGATTATCCCAAACTCTCTATTCCACCATGATGTTAATCAAGCTATTTTTTTATGAGGCCTTAGATAATGAACAGGCCGTTGACATAAACCAGATATACTTTTTGATATTTCTCATCCTCAGATTTATTGATCACATTGGGATATGCTGACACTTTCTTAAGGAGACATCTGACCATCTGTGAACTCCCTAGTGCTGTCATAATGTAAGTATCTTGCATGACCATTTCACAAGTGTGGTAGATAAGACCGAAGAAGAGAGTGGCTAGATACCAATTTAAAAAGATAGTTGTAAGTGCTGGGGTTTTTGTCCCTGAGCCAAGGTGACATGAAGGATAGGATATGAGGGCTCAAACCCTAAAGAGCTGTATTTGAGCAAACAAATTGACCATGTTCTCTGGGTTCCTAAGAATGAATAACAATAAGACCACTGGTTAATCAGGGATGCTTTGTAGTTGCACATACAGATTGAACAGAAATAACTAGCTGAATTGCTCAATAATGACATGTACTGCTTTTTGAATGTAGAGAGGGTGTATTATTGGAAGCATTTAAGCAGAAGTCATATCTCTCAGAAATTTGGAAATTCCTTTTCAATATGCAAATTCTAACACCAAAACAATCATGTGAATCAGGATTGCTGATGCTCTGCCCCATTATATCTATGGTCCCTTCATTAGTTTTTTTTTTTGTTTTTCCAGATTGAAACTTTCTCTTTTAGTGACTGGAAGGGAGAGAGAAGATTTATGTGGTCTTGGGATAAGTGCTCTATAGAGACTATAATTTCTTTGCAGAAAAATTAAAATATATTATTACTTAAAAAAAAAACAAGTGTTGCTCAAGTGTTGGTTGGCTGGAGATAAGAAGATGGAGCTGGCATTGGTGGGGAGGCTCTGCTGAGCTCTGACTCACTCTTATGTCCGCAAGTTTTGGGGTTGACTGATAGAAGTTGGGATGTCTAGGTAGTTTTGCAGATCTCTGTTATTCCATGTGTCTATCTTCTTTCTTGGAGTCCCTGTCTGGCCAGGTATCCACACATTGTATTATAATCATGTAGTCCTTGATCTTGGTAGTATTTATACAGAAATATAATCAAAACCTTATCTACTCCCAATGAATGACCTGCAGTGACATTTTTTATTTTTATTTTTATTTTCTTACATCATTGTATTCCCCATAGTTTTCGTACCACCATATCACCCATGAACCAAGGAAAATTAAAATTATTATGTTTGATGGCATATAGGGACACAGAAACCCACAGTAATACCTTGGACTAATTTAAGAGATTGACATGGACATAGGATAATCATCCAGGGTAGCTTTCAATGTTGACATTTTTGTATTATGTGAAATATAATTGCTCCTATGATGTTTTCTATAATACACTGGGATATCTCAGGGGTAATATGTGTTGCTTTTTTGTGTGTTCTTACAGCATCCAGAACCCTAACCATAATGGCTATTTGATTGTTTCCCCAAAAAGAGTTTACCAGACTAATCATATTGCTTGTGATGTAATTTGTATACCAAATGCTAAGCTTGCATTTCCTCTTGGAAGAAGAGGGAGTTGGCTTCTAGTTTCTTTCTGAGTCACACCTAAAGTAGACAATATGATCATTTCCAAATGTATCTTTCTACCATTTCCTTCATTTAAAGGTGAACAAAGAAATAAATAATACCCTCAAGACCTTAATTCTTAACAAAGTTCCCTGTGCTTGACACATGGATCTGGTTAGAGGTTTTAGGTATGAGGAGAATGGGAAAGGAATAGCATTTCTTCAGACTGAGTCTGGTGACTTAGTGGACGGGAAGACCTTTTATAAATTACTATGACCTTATTAAACTCTGAAAAACCTTACTGATAATGTGTTCCAGTATAGAGGTCTCTGTTTCCCAGTGTCTTCCTTAGTCTTGGGAGTTGGGGGAGGATGGGAGGGCAGTGTATTGCAAGAACTTCAAGAAAGGAAAAAGAAAATCCAGAGAGGCTAAGTTAGGGAGAGGGGTAAAAAAGAGGCTTGGTCCAGAAGAAAGTATTATATTAGAGATTGGGCCTTCTGGAGCCCCTTGCTGGAACACTCACAGTACAAAGATCTAACCCTGTAGCTCATTTAAATGGTGGGTAGAAGTACAGCAGGACATTCTAGGCGCCTGAGCCCTGTCCTGCCAAGCACCTGTCTATCCGTCAATCAGACCTTCTTGGACTTCCCTGCCAACCCAATGGCCCCCCTTCACTTGGGATCACTCCCAGAATTACACCAGTAAGATAGCACTGCAAGGGGTGGGGCGGGGGAGGAGGGTAACCTAAAATTAGCCATCTGGACCTAGTCAGTCCATAGGGCAACCCTAGTCTTTTGGTGGTGTTGTTAACAATGAGAACAGAAGGTCCATTTCTTCTGGTCCAGGAACAGTAGAGGATCCCTTTGGAGGGGCCACCAGAGCCCACTTTGCAGAGGGGTGGAGACTACGAACCCAGGCAAGGAAATCCAAGACCTCCCAGTGAGTATTTGGAACCTAGGACCCATGCCCATGAACCTGTCACCACCACTCTCATAGGCTCTTCCCACTGGGTCTAGTTTCTGGGGGCACTTGGGAGGTTGGTAGGGAAACCTGCTGGCAAAGGGGAGGAGGGATAGATGACTCTTTCTTTTCCTTCTATCCCAAGAGACTGTGTCTACCTAAGCTCTGGGATCCAAACAAAACTACTTCTTCAGGGAAATTTTGGCTATACAACACAGGGAAGGTGAAGGCTTGTTTTATGTCTCTGTGTGGTATTTGTTAGTCTTACATGTGGGGTGCAATAGGTGGGCTCAAGGGCAGAAAGGCAGAGCTTCTCAAGATGGAGGGAGGGAAGTAAGACTTAAAAATAGTCTACAATGTCTGGAGGGCTATTCTAGGATCAAAATTCCTCATAGGAATCCTTAACCTGTATTGATGGACCCCTAAGAGGGTCTTAGATACAATTGAAAGTGTCCAAAAACTTAGATGGGACAAAGAATTACCTTTTTTCTTTCCCGATCGCTAACTGAAATTTGCCATTTCCTTCAAGGATATATGCAAGCAAAAAATGGCCGTAGAGTTACCAGTTCTTATATCCTGGTCACTGGGTGAAATCATAAATAATTCAACTCATATTACTGTCTTGGCAGAGATCAGGAAATTTCATTTATGGTTGCCATAATTTAGAAATTATTAGTAGATCCTGTTATTTAATGTGTTAATAAAAACATCTATTAGTATATAATGCAGTTAAATATATTTTGATAGCTATATTTCAATATAACTTGTTTCCTTTAGCCCTATGTTTTATGCACTAAAAATCATTCTGAGAGGGAAAGAGAGACCAAAATTACTGCAAGGCCAGTGTCACAAAAAGAAGAAGCAAAAAACCTCTATACTCTAAGGATCAGGAGGAGGATCCTTGTACAGAATAGCCACATAATAACTCTTGGATTAATAAACCACAGTAAGGGGAGTTTAGACAATACTTTAGGTAGATTTTCTTATCCTATCTAATAAGGAGTAATTCATTCAAAGTTCCCCAGCCAGCTAGAAGCAATTGCTTGATCCCACTGGAGGCACTTGGATGGGGCCTGCTGTATGTCCTTAGTATTATCTTGAGAGTTTTAGCATTTCCCTCCCCACTCCATGCTCTCTTCATCTCCCCAGAAACCACTCACCAAAATAGAAAGTGAGTAAGAAGGGAATCTCTGCTGGTTATCAGAAGAAATGATTTGTAAAGAAACCTTTAATGACTGAAGTCCCTGGAATTCAGCATAACAGTCAAAAGATGAGTATTCTGGGAGCTCAATGTGACTCCCCTTGAGGCACGGGGGAGGGGCATGTGTTTGTTTTTCAAGTTGCAGAAGAAAGAACAGGATGGGGTGTAGGAAAGCCTGGAATCTATTTCTGGCTCTGCTATCCCTCATGTAAGGCAGCTGACATATCTCTTGTACTCTCTGGCCTCTGTTTCTTCCATCCACAAAATGGGATCACATTACTATTCCATTATGTAAAATAGCTTTGAAAAGTACAAGATTATAGATGTCTTCTGGGTTCTTGTCAATGAGACAACTGATAGTAACAAATATGTGACATTAGGAAACAGTCTTGGAGACCTAAGTAATACTAATCATCATAGTAACTATGTTACTGAGTACTTCACACAGGTCACACAGGTATTATTCTAAGCATTGAATGTATATTAACTTATTAATCTTAAAAATAGCTCTCTGAGGCAGGTACATTATCACCCTCTCTTTACAAATGAAGAAATGGACACAGAGAGATAAAGTCATCTGACCTAGGCCACACAGCTGTTAAGTGATGGAGCTAAGCTTGAAGCAGAATTCCAGATCCATGTTTCCTTCTATCCCATATGGCCTCTCAATCTGCAGCAGTTGCAAAACATATCTATATAAATGAGTTATAATACAGTGGCATGACTGCTATAAGAGCACAGTCTCTGGAAGCACATATTCATGGAGAGGAATCGTTACTGTTTAATTATCACTGTATCTTGGGGTATATAAGTAGAGAAATAATAGGAATTGAGGTTGGAGAGATTGGCCAAGATCTGCTTGTGGAAGACTTGTGAACCAGGGTAAGGTATCTGGCTTGGACGCTCAAAGGTGAACCATTTAAGGAATTAACGCATGGGATTTGTATTTTATGATTGCTTTAGTCACAATGTGAAGAAGATATTGAAAAGAGAAACTAGCTGGGAGACTGAAACAATTGAGACAAACAATGATGGAGGCTTAGATAAAGCATTTTCAGTGGGGTAATATGGCCTGATATAGGTTACCTATAGAGGTCTCTGGGAAGTAAAATCCACACGATTTGATGACTATCTATATGGAAGTGCACAAGAGATAAGATAAGTGAGATGGGTCTTGGGATATTCATTTATTTGACTAGATGGAAGGTGAAGAATTGATATATAGTTCAAGTTTGGTGATGGTAATGGTGGTAGTGGTTTGGTGGTAGTAATGGTAGTGGTTGGTAGTGGTAATGGTGGTAGTCAGTAATATTGCTGACTTTGAAGTGTCTGAAGAATTTCAGTGAATACATACATTTTGCTAAAGGGAAAGATAGAGGGCTTGAAATGATAATCTGGCAATCATCAGAATGAAGGTGAGAGACATAGCTCTGGGATTGAAGAGAAGAGGATCAAGGAGGAACTAAACTATTTCAGGGGAGAATAAAGAGGAGAAAAATCAGGCAAGTGTTCTGGCAAGGAAGCCAAGGGAAGAGTATATAAGAGAGAGTGAAGACAGACGTCCCTGAAAAGTCAGGGAAGGAAAGACCTGAGAAGCAGATAGTAAGTTGGACAGAAGGATGACTCTTTAAAACACTGCCTCAGTGTGTGACTGAGGATGAATGGAGTCAGATTATAGAATATGGAGAAGTGAATTGGAGGTGGGGAAGTACATGGCAGATAACTTGTATATAGTTGATGAATAAGAGAAAGATGACGAGAAAGGTAGCTAGCGTAGGACAAAATACCATATATGTGTCTTGTTTTGTTTCTTAGTATGTTTGAGGGGGAAGAGACGGTAAGGAAGTTCAATGTGCAGAGAAAGGAGGCTCATCTTTGAAGAGCTAATACATGATAGCTTTCTCTTAACAGCCTTATGAGGCAGAGACTATCATTTTCTGTCTTATAGGTGAGAAAACAGAGTCCTAAAGAAGGGAAGAAAAGTGTTCAAGGTTACTCAGCTAGGAACAGGGGGTGTTAATTACAAACTTAGTTCTAATTTCTAAAATCTTCTTCCTACACTTGTACCCAAAATGAATAAATGGTATGACCATATATGGAGTTGATGCTGGGAAATAAGGAGAGGCATAAAGTTGGGGGAGACCCCACCCACCCACCTCACAATTTTTTCTTATGAAGTATTTACCTGAGGTCGAAGGCTAACAAAGAAGGGTGGAGGTAGACAGTGAATAAGAGGTTGTAGTGGCCCTGAGACCATGGCTGCAGGGTATGGGAGAGTAAGAACACCCAAGCTCTGAAAAACCTACCAATTTACACTGATGACATTAAAAACTGAGGTGAGTGACTTTGACTTTGTAGCACTAGGAACAGGACCGGTAAGATCAGGTAACTGATTCTTACCAGTTATTCATTGGGCCATGGGGAGAGAAGAGGTTCCAGGCTGGTTGGATCAGAGAGGAAGGGAAAACACTTGACTCAGAGGGATAGGGAAGCCATGGATTCCAAGGAGATGCTAGCAATAATAAGGATTCCTAGATTGAAGTGGTCTTGGGGGAGAAACCAGATGTCACCACTAAGGAAGACTTGCCCTGGAAACCTCAACTCTTTTTTACCATCTTTTTAAGTTACATTTTACTTGAAATGTGTTCTTTATAATGCCACCTCCTTATTTAATCAGAGGAACTCTGTTGCTTGAAGCATGGGCCTGAATCTGAGGGGAGGTTACATATGAGGTGATTGTGAAGATGTTGAACTTCATCTAAAAGACTTAGAGGCAGAGTTGGGGGTCTGCCCCTTGAAACTAATGTCAAACTGCACAGGATGACAGTTTGACACCACAAATCTGTTGACTTAGTAACTGTCAGATCAGTGTCACCTTATTAGTGCACAAATTCCGAACTGAGAAAGATGCACCTACAAAATACCCAGTCATAATGTACACTCTCTGAGAGTGGAGGAATACAAGATGGATATAAGTGTTCTCACTCTGGAGTTTACACACTAATGAAGCACAGATACTTAGAAATGTGGTGTGAGGGGCCTCCTTGGTGGCACAGTGGTTAAGCGCTGCACTTTGGAATTGTCAGCAGCCATGATGCGAGTTCTAGGCCGGCCGGGGAGATTCCCACATGGTGCGGCAGACCTCTCCTGCCTCGCCCGCTGCTCCCCTCAGCAGTGTATTTCCGTTGATCTGCCTGTTCTGCTCCTCACTCTGTCTCTGGTGAACCCTCTTGCTGCCCCGTGCCTCTGGCCTGTACCCCAGCATGTATGCATAAATAAATAAATCTTAAAAAAAAGAAATGTGGTGTGAAAGTTCATAGCTAAAGTCTAATTGTGCTCCTTTGGAGTCCCTGAGCAGCAAGAGAAGATTAGGGAAAGCTTCCCAAGAAATAAGTAAGGGTTCTAAGGACAGGCAGAATAGCATATGCAGAACTACGAAACAGTGTGATCTCTTTTGGCAGGCATGTCTTGGGCTTGAAATAAGATGAAATAGGAGTGCAATTCAGAGGACCCATGACTGAAGAGCCTGACCATGAAGGGTGAAGGACAAGGTCTGGCATCCAGGCTTTTGATGGGGGCCCTCAGTCTTTCTCTCACTTTTGTGACCCACAGATCTGGCACATCTTCCTGCTCATAATGAGAATAGTTCTCCAGTCAGCAAAGATGAACCTCATGGACATCACCAAGATCTTCTCCCTCTTGCAGCCCGACAAGGAGGAGGAGGACACCGACACAGGGGAGAAGCAGGCTCTCAATCAAGCAGTATATGACAATGACTCCTCTACCTTGGACCAGCTTTTGCGCCAGGAGCGTTACAAACGTTTCATCAATAGTAGGAGTGGCTGGGGTATTCCTGGGACACCCCTGCGTTTGGCTGCTTCTTATGGCCACCTGAGCTGTTTGCAGGTTCTTCTGGCACATGGTGCTGACGTCGATAGCTTGGACGTCAAGGCACAGACACCACTTTTTACCGCTGTCAGTCATGGTCATCTGGACTGTGTGCGTGTGCTTTTGGAAGCTGGTGCCTGTCCTGGTGGTAGCATCTACAACAACTGCTCTCCTGTGCTCACAGCTGCTCGTGATGGTGCTGTTGCCATCCTGAAGGAACTCCTGGGCCATGGTGCAGAGGTCAATGTCAAGGCTAAACTACCAGTCTGGGCATCAAACATAGCTTCATGTTCTGGTCCCCTCTATTTGGCTGCAGTCTATGGGCACCTTGACTGTTTCCGCCTGCTTTTGCTCTATGGGGCAGACCCTGACTACAACTGCACCGACCAGCATCTATTGGCTCGTGTCCCTCGACCACGCACCCTCCTTGAAATCTGCCTCCATCATAATTGTGATCCAGAGTACATCCAGCTTTTAATTGATTTTGGTGCTAACATCTACCTTCCATCTCTCTCCCTGGATCTGAATTCACAAAATGATAAAGGCACTGCATTGCTTCTACAGGCCCGAGGTAAGTATCCAGCAAGCCAACCCTATTAGGTCTCCAGACTTGAAGTTCCTAGAACATCAAATCACCCCTAAGCCAATCTTTCTATGATGAACTAGCAAAAACATCACCTTCTTCTCTCTCCTGGTGCCCTGGTGGAAAGCAGTTATAAATTCCTTTCATAAGAAGAGATCACCATGATGAGGTGGTAGTAGCCTAATTTCTGAATATGGTTTGGCCAGCCACTGTTTTGTGGCTTTGAGCATACCCTCTCTAGGCTTTTGTGTCCTCACTGCTACCATGCATTGAGGGCAAGGTGGGGGACATTTCTTAGAATGGAGAGAAAAATAAGGGCTGCAGTAGCCAGCGAAGGGTCAATGTAGGTTTGGGTGGGAGAATTACACTGAGAATTGCTTCTCATAATCTGTTTCTCTCCTTGCTGTAGCCATTCCACGGTCACTACTATCACAGACCCGTTTAGTTATTCGCAGGGCCCTGCGCCAGGCCAGTCAGCCACAAGCCATCAATCAACTGGATATTCCACCCATATTGATAAGTTACCTCAAATACCAACTATAATCTCATAGCCTTCCCAGAAATCCACCATGATTCAAAAAACCACCTGTGGACACACGTAGCTGGAGAGCAGTATAACTCCATCCGCTCCCTGAAGCTGCTCTCCTGTATTATCCTCCAGAATAAAATTCTCAAAAAATTAAACCGTGATGATTGCTGTGTCGTGTGTGTGTGTGTGTGTGTGTGTGTGTGTGTGTGTGTGTGTGTGTGTGTGTGTGGAGAGAGAGAGAGAGAGAGAGAGAGAGAGAGAGAGAGAGAGAGAGGCTCATTGGAGAGGCTCATTGAGGGACAGGGTCAGGTTGGTTATGGGGAAAGATATCCTCAGACCAACATAGAAGACCTGGTCACTGAAAGAGAGAAAAAAGAAAACTAACCTAGTGGTTCACGCTTTTCCACCAAGATCCTCTGGAGAATTGGGGATGTGTTGTCCTAGAAACAAGGTCCTGAAGAATTCAAGGAGGGGGTGGAGAAGGGTAACATCATCTTTCTCATTCTTGTACTTCACTTCTCTGGCATCTTTTGAGGGGCTTTCGCCCAACACCCACCTATCACTTTGAGAAAAGTGACCAAGGAGCCTTCTATTCACTCACTTTGAATCATAGGTTGCATTTCCACGAGTCCAGTTTATAGTCAACCAAACTATCGAATATTTATGACAGATAATTTAATACAGAAAAGAAATTGGTTACATAGACTGAGAATATAAACATGATAGGAGGATTAGTGACATTAAGAGATAAAACCTACCCTTAAACTGCTGCGTGAAAAAGGAGGTATATCCAAGGGCCCAGGGATAGGAGTCACCTGATGAAAAGTGGAAACACAGGCCTGAATACAAGTGCTAAATCCATAGAGAAAAGACACTGCATAAACCAGAGGAAAAGAAGAAATACCTTTTCCTTTCACTCATTATTGTCCTTTAATCTGCTTCCAATGTCTCTGGGGGAAACTGAATGCCAAATAATATGAGAATCTGGGAAACAGCCTATGGAGGTCAGCCCCTTTGCAATACACCGTAGAGCAGGAGAAGGTGAAGAATGGAGGGAGAATGGGAGGAGGCAGTGTGACCTGAGTCAGGAGTTAGGATCACACAGCAGAATTAGTATATTGATAGTGGGAGCCATAGAAAATACATCAGAGATACCACCAGAGTCAGAAAAGGCAGAGGCTAAGTACCCTGGTGTCTCCATTTTTCCTGCCCTCCCACCAATGCCTGGAATTGGCTGTACCCAGCCAGATGGTTTATGAAAGAGCCTGGGAATACAGTTTGAAAACACAGCCTGCAGTGGTCAGCTCCCCTATGATGTGGAGAAGAACAAAAGGAAACAAACAGGCCATGGACCAATGCAGATAACAACACAAATTCAGATCCAGACACTTTCATTTTGCTAAATCTTCATCCTTCCATAGTACTGTCTTGTATTCCCCTGTGTAACTGTGAGCAGTGAAAAAGACACAAGCTGAAGGAGTGAAGTAAGAGAACCTAGAAAACCTGTACCAGGGAAGCATTTTAGATGGTCAGAACTCTTCCTGAAAGCTCCTTTGACAGTCTTTCTACATCATGATCTCTTTTCATGAAGAAAAGGAGGCAGGGACTGGGGTCTTGAACTGATCGGCCTCTACCCCATCTTACCTCCACCATTGTCTCTGGCTCCTAGTGCCTGAGAGACTTTACGATGGAAGGCAAGGAAATTGGACATCTATCTCCATGGTTCTGACTTACTCAGCTTCCATACTTTCATTCTTATACATTTTAGAGAGCAGTACAACTGTTTATCTTCAAGACTGAAGGACTAGACTGTAAGTACAGGTAAAGGGCTTTAGGGTAGGCAACCCCAGCTCTCTTCTACCTTTCTCTCAGCTGGGTTCCTGAGGGGTGAGTTTTCCAGGCCCCCACCTCTGGTTCTGCCCCCCATTCCCTTATTCGGGATCCTTAGGTATTAGGATTCAACCTCACAGTTCCATCTACTATAGGCTCCCAGGAAAGTACATGCTTCAAATGTGGTCTGTCCAGAGTGACCTTGCTTGTGGCATCTGGGACACAGATTCTCTGCTTGACCCATGAAAACATGTGGATACTCTGAACACTTCAAAGAGTTTGCATTTGAGGAGGTTGTAGAAGCATACCAAATTCTAGGCAGAGAGGAAGGGCTCTTAGCCCCATTTCCGGATGAGTGTCCTGAGAACTTGACAAAGGTAAATGCCATGTTATTGGCAGCTCAGCTCTTCAGAGTACTCCCAGCTGATTTCTTCAGATGCCTGTGCTACTGATGGACAGAGACAACTTAAAGGTCTGTAGCCTTAGTTTCTTCCCCTCTCTAGGCCTGACCATTCCCATCTAGACAACAAACCTGAAGATAGAATGGATCATCTCAAATTCTAACGAAGATTCTTCTGAGGCACAAGGAGGAGGCAGACATGATGTCACTGTTTCTAGAGTAAAATCACCCTCTTGTTCTTTAGTCTCTTTCTGACACTGAACCCAGATGAGAATTCAGTCTTATCTCCCTAACCCCCACCACAACCACCAGCTTCCAGGAAAGTCAAGTCTTAACCATTTCAGAAGAAATAATGCCCTTCTCTTTCTCTGCTCCCTCTTTCCCTATCTCCTCCGGACCGCCTTCTTTCTTCCCTTCCTCCCTCCCTTCCTGGCATTGCCATGCCCTGGAACTTGGCTCTACTTTTACATGCCAGTGAAAAAAGTCATAGAAGTGGAAAAAAGCAGGGCAGTTTGGGTAACCGGTTTTTTTTTTTTTCAATATATTTGAACAAGAACTAGACTGAGGATTAGATTAGAGAAGACCCTGAATACCTTGTTCTTTTGGACTTGATTTCAGTTACTAGAATGGGACATACACAATTACAGAAATGTCTTGCTGAATGCATGGATAACATGTTCCCTGAGTTCCTGGGACAAATTGGGAAACACAAAATTTTTATTGATATATATAATATTATAATAGTTTCAGTTGTACAACACAATGACTCAATATTTGTATATATTGTGAAATGATTACCACAGTAAATCTATTTAACTTAACATCCATCACCATACATAGTCACAATTTTTTTGTGATGAGGAATTTAAGATTTACTCTCATAGCAATTTTCAAATACACAATACAGTAATGTTAACTATAGCTGTTATACTGTATACTATATACACCCATGATTTATGTATAACTGGAGATTTGACCCATTTCACCCACCCCTAACTCCACCTCTGGCAAGCACAAAAATTTTCCCTGTACTTATAAGCTTAATTTTTTTTCTTTTAGTATTCCACATATAAGTGAGATCATATGGCATTTGTCTTTCTCCTCACTTATTTCACTTAGCATAATGCCCTCATGTTGTATCCATGTTGTCACAAATGGCACTCCTTCCTTCTTTTAAACAAATAGATGAACTAAATAAAGCAAAAATGAACTTTCAGACTCAGACCAGTTGGTGGTTACTAGAAGGAAAGGGGGAAAGAGGGTGGGTAAATAGGGACAAAGGGAATGATTTGGAAGGAAAAATGGGACAAAAATGGTGAACTTAATGAGTGAAATGGTGAAAAAATGGGACAAAAGTGGTGAACTTAATGAGCATATAATCATGTTGATTTTCAATGATGCACAATCTGAAACTTATATACTGTTATAACATATTGTTACCACACACACAATTTTCCTATTTTTTGCGGTCAAAAAAATATTGCATTGTATTTATGTTTATATTACATGTATACCTACATACATCTATCACATTTTCTTTATCTACTCATCCATCGATGGACACAGGTTGTTTTCATGTCATGGCTAGTGTCATTTTCTTTGGGTAAATACCCAGAAGAGGATTTTCTGGGTCAGATCTATTTTTAATTGTTTTTATTGTTTTCTCTAATGACTGCACTGATTTACATTCCTATCAAAAGTGCACAAGAGTTCCCTTTTCTTCACATCTTCATCAACACTTGTTATTTCTTAACTTTTTTTCCAATAATAGCCTTTCTGTGCAGTGGTATTTCATTGTGGTTTTGATTTGCATTTTCATGATGATTAGTGATGCTGAACACTTTTTCATATACCTGTTGGCCATCTGAATGGCTACTTGGAAAAGTGTCTATTTGGGTCCTCTGGTTATTAAAGTGCCATTGTTCCACATCCTTGCCAGTGTTTTTGATACAGGGGATTATGGGTACGAAAGGCCTCTGAGGACAGTGCCCAATAGGGTACAGGTCACTGTCTGTGAATTCTTCACCCATGTGCACAATTGCAAGACCACTCGAGTTTAGAGAACAACAATAATGGAGTTTATTTAACAAAGAGGGAAAATAAAGAGTTACTAAGGCCACAAGTGGCCAGCTATCTCAACCTAGAGTCCACCATTTTCAGAAGTCCCAAATAAACGGCCCCTCCAAGATGAAATTGTCCCACCAATATCACCTGGAGGTATGACAGCTGGCCAGGATCCAACTCACAGTGGTAACCCAGCTGGAGGGGTTCACTGATGGGGCTGGTGAAATGATGCAGCAGCAGCCCAGAGCAACAGTCCAAAGGTTGGGGTGAACAGCACCAGATGCTGGAACAGAGAACAGTGGAGATGATGGTGGACGATCTGATAAACAGCTCTTCATGAGCCTTTGGCCCACACCAAAAACAGCTCAGTGAGATGCTAGGCTTGGGGACTTTGCTCTCCAGACTGCAACAGCAACAAGGCAGAAGAAGATTCAGCTCTCCAGTCATGTGCAAAGCTCCTAGGCTTCTCTTTCGAGGTAGACTGCTGGAAGTTTCTTCTTTCTTCAGAGGCCAAGAACAGAGTGTCCCCCATCTGGGCTGCTCCATGTCTTCAAGTATGGACCATTGGTGTCTGGGTCTGGCTTGTTCCTGAGCTTTCTTATCTTTTCTTTGGAGAGTCCCTCAGCCCCCCCCCCCCATTGATACTTTCTGCCTACTCACCTTGGTCCTTTCAACCTGTCCAGCTGCCCCCAGGTGCCCACAATGTAGGGACAGCCTATATAGCAGTCCTTGGTGCAAACAAAGGCCACATTTTCCAAAGTTTCTTAAAATGCCAGTGTTACCCTGTAGTGCAACTACAGGGCCCTGGTAACATTTTGACAATGTAGATTTCTCCCCACATGTGTAGTCACCAAAGCACCCATAGTCCTTCACCATAGTACACCGTGTTCTTCCACCATATCCTTCCCTCCCCGCTTTGAAAGCTGCAGATCTCTGGCCAGCTTTCAAGGATTGGTTTTAAAATTTGTCTTTGTCTGACCCTTTCTTTTGTTTTTCTATATTCTACCTATAGGTGACACCATCTGGTACTTATTTTTCTTTTTTTTTAAAGATTTATTTATTATGCTTACAAGCTGGGGTGTAGGCCAGAGGTGTGGGGTGGTAAGAGGATTCACCAGAGACAGAGTAGGGAGCAGAACAGGCAGATCAACTGATGTACACTGCTGAGGGGAGCAGCAGGCAAGGCAGGAGAGGTCTGCTGTGCCACATGGGAATCTCCCTGGCTGGGGACCAAACTCATGCTGGAGTAGTTCTGGAAAGCTTCACAGAGCTGCACTTAACCCACTGTGCCACCAGGGAGGCCCCTAGTATTTATTTTTCTTTTTTACCTTATTTCACTTAGCATAAACCCCTTCCAGTTTTATCCAGGTTGCCACAAATGGCATGAGTTTATTGATTGATTGATTGAGTGAGTGCTGAGTAGCATTTCATTGTGTATATATACCACATCTTGATCCACTCGTCTGTTTCTGGGCACTGAGACTATCTCCATATTACAAATAGGACTGCTATAAACATAGGAATGCAGGTTTCCTTTCAAGTTAGTTTTTGTATTTTGGGGATAGATACCTAGGAGTGGTATTGCTGGGTCATGTGGCAGATCCATTTTTAGTCTGTGAGAAACCTCCACACAGCTTTCCATAGGGCCTGGTCCAGTCTATCTTTCCAGCAAAAGGATAAGAATGTTATTTTTTCTCCACACCCTCACCAACACTTGCTGTTTTTCAATCTTTCAGATATGGGCCATTTTCACAGGTATCAGGTCCTCTGCCTGTTTTATAACTGGATTATTTACTTTTTTGTCATTGAGTTGCATGAGTTATTTACATATTTTGGATATTAAACCCTTATGAGATATATGACTTGCAAATATTTTCTCCCAGTCAGTAGGTTGCATTTTCATTTTGTTGACGGTTTCCTTTGCTATGAAGAACCTACAAAGGTCAAAGGTCAAATGTTAAACTACAAAGTTTGATGTCCCACTTGTTTACTTTTGCTTTTATTGTCAGATTGAAAAAATCATCACCAAGCCATATATTATGGAGCTTACTGCTTGTGTTTTCTTGTAGAAACTTTATGATTTCAGGTCTTACATTCAAATGTTTAATCCATTTTGAGTTAAATTTGTCTATGATGTTACTTAGTGGCCTAGTTTCATGCTTTTACATGCTTTTACTGTCAGTTTTTTTCAGCACCATTTTTGAAGAGTCTGTCTCTCACCACTTTATTTCTTGGCCACAGGATTGACCACAGATGTGTGGGTTTATTCTGGCAAGATAAAGTTAACTTTACTCTTGCAGGTGCAGTGGATTTGACTGCTTACCAAATTATTTTCATACTCTTGATTTCATTAGTTCTAGAACAAATTTGTGAATTAGCAGGGCAGTAAACTAAAACTAAGACAGGAAACTAAAGCCCAGAGAAGGAAAGGAACCTGCACAAGGTCAACAATGAGGCAATAGCAGAGTCCCAACTAGAACCCCTGGGGCTTTTTGCTGCCCAGGCTAGGGTTCTTCCCATAATGTCATGTTTTGCCCTATGTTATTTCACAGGCCTGGGTTCTGTGTGTGAGGGGCTCTCTCACTGAAAGGGTTGGCATTCCATTAGTTGTCAGAGGCCCCTGCATTGGCCACCATGATAGAGGTGGCACTAAGAATTAAGGGAAGGCAGGGAAAGATGCCCCAGGGGTAGGAAACAGGGGTTGGAGCAAGAGGAATAGCTCTCCTGCTCCCTGCTCTGCTTGTGTTGATTTACAGACTGTAATGGCAGAAAGACAGAGCACAGGTTCGCTGTGAATCTGGGCAGACCCATCTAAAGAGAAGGAGGAGTTCTGGAGCCCTCAGTGGCTTTTTATGCTTTTTAATGGTCTCTTGTAGGGAGGCAACCAGGTACAAGGCAGGTAGGGTGGCCCCGGGGGGCGGAGGCTGGCAGGACTCCCAGCCTCCCACAAATCTTCACTTTCTCGGGCTCTCTGGCAGCGTCTCGTGGCCTCTGCTTCTCTTTCTCTGCTGCTGATGCTCTTGCTGCTGCTTCCTCTGCTTATAAGTCCAGCCTCTGGCCCAAGTATGCCCACTCACACAGGCCCACACCCTATTCCAGGTGTCCGCCATCAGGCATGCGCATAGGCCTGCAGAGGTCCATCACTGAGGAGAGGGCGGAAAAACCTGATAATTATCACTCACCCTACACAGACTCTAAGGAGCTTCATTGTTCCCCCAACCCTGGTAAATCCTGCTGTTCCACCATCAAGCCAGTATCTTCTGAGCTTTATCTACCTGTAGGGTAAATGAGAATTATCAGGTTTTTCTGCCCTCCCCTCAATGATGGACCTCTGCAGGCCTACACGCATGCTTCATGGCAGTCACCTGGAGTAGGGTATGGGCCCGCGTGGGTGGGCGCAATGATCCGGAGACTAGGCTTATAGTAAGCAATAGCAGCAACAGGAGCAGTAGCAGTGAATAGAGCATGGAGCAGAGGACTGTTTAGGGTGCAGCAGAGAGGCCACGAGTCGCTGCCAGAGAGCCCCAAAGAGTGAAGATTTGTTGGGGGCTGGAAGGCCTGCCAGCCTCCTGGCACTCTGGCCCCATTGCCTGCCCTGTACCTGGTTGCCTCTCTACAAGAGACCAGTTAAAGTGTAAAAAGCCACTGAGGGCTCCAGTACTCCTCCTCCTTCCCTTTAGACCCATCTGTGCAGCTCCATAGACAACCTGTGCTCCCTGTGTTTTCCTGCCTGGACACTACCTATAGTCATAGAAGATATTATGTTTCCAGACAGGAAAATACTTACCACTTCCTACTTTGTGAGTCACCACCCAGTACAGGCTGTCTCCTTCCAATAAAAAGGCAGATGCTGAGCTGATGGCAGGATCTGGTTCAGTGAACCCATCCAATGCCTTCACCTCCTTGACTTTCACACCACCATCTACATTGCATTTTTCCACTGACTCCCTTGACCTGACCTGGAATTTCAGGTCCCCTTTCCAGCTAGAACTGTATTACTTCTCCAGAAAGTGACATTCCTGGACTCCTAGAGTTTGACCCCACATAATCTCTCATTCTTTCACTTAACATGTACTTATTGGGTACCTGCTATGTGTCAGATTCTATATTTAAACACCATGTGACCTCCTACTTTCAATTTGCTCTCCTCCCCCGTCTTTACTTCCTTCCCTGCCCATCTTTGACCTGTACTCATTCTATCACTTCAATCTCTCACTTAGTAACACAATAAATTTGGATCAAACCATGGTTCTCTCCTAAGCCTGGCTGATGGACACCACAGAAAAAATCCTAAATCTAAAGAGTTAACATGCATTGAACATTTACTATATGCTCAGTAACCATAAAAACAAGATTAATTAATTTAACCATCTTGTTTTGCTCATGTTCATTTTATAAATGAGGACTCTTAGATGCAGAGAAGTAACTTTCTCAGGGTCACACAGCTAGGAAGCAAAATATCACAATTAGTGGATTGCTATATATTCCCGGGTGACAGCTAGGTTTTTATCAACTTGCCAATTCTTCACAAGTAACTATTTCAAACATTATCTGATATTGACAAGATAAATTGAACATACCCCCCACTACTGCTTTTTCTCTCATTTTAGAAACTCTGTCACTCACTTCCTGGAGCAGGTAATTGTCATGGTCATTAGGTGTGAGATCTTCAATTTTTTATAACAACAAATTTTATTACATACAACCATTCTTCCCTGTTTCTTGGTCCCCCCTTCTGAAACAGGGGCAGAAGGGGCACAGGGTGTCCAGTCTCTTCGTGGTCGCCAACCGAAAGCGGGTCGTATGGGGGTACAACTGCCCAGGCTCTGAGGCAAGACCACCAAAAAGCCCCAAAAGGCCAAAAGGCCAAAAACAAAGGATAGTGCCTGAAGAGAGGACAGGTCACTGTCTGTGGGTTCTCACCCACGTGCACAATTGCAAGAGGCTTCAAGCTACAGGAACAACAACAACAAACATGGGGTTTATTTTACAAACAGGGGAAACAGAGAGCTTACTGCATCCTCAAGTGGTTGCTACTTCACCCAGAACGCATCAGTGATGGTAGCTCTTTGTGAAGTATTGGTTTATACCAACAAACAGCTCTTTGAGACACCAGGCTCAGGGCCTCTGGTGCTCCTTTCAGGCTACATCAGAGACAGGACCAGAGGCCAGTCTCTGCAGAGCCCTTCACCTTCTCTTCCTGCTTGGAGGGTGACTGCTGAACGCTTCTTTACTTCTTTCTTCCTCGGAGGCCAGGAACAATTTTTTTTCTTCTCTCCTTGGAGTCTTTCTTCTCCTGTGGGGTGGTGTCATTGTCGTCTTCTGTTCTTCTCTTCAGGGGCCTCCTTCTCTCTCTGGGGCTGGCGTCCTCTCTTTTTTTCCTCTTATTTCTCCCCCTCCCATGGGTTCCTCTGATCCTGGCTTATATCCTCTCTCAGAGTACCATCCACAAGTCTGATTGTACCATTTTTCAATCCTGGAGCTGATTGGACCTACTCATCAGTTCCTAGCACCTGACTGGTCCATTCAAAATGGCAGTTACTGGGCAGGAGCAACTGCCACAACTGCTCTTGGAGCAGCGGGGTAAAGGGCACCACCACTCCTGCTGGCTCCCACTGCTAAGGCAGCTTGGTTCCAGTAACAATTCCCCACTTTCAATTTTTGTCACCATAGAAATGGTGATCGATAGTACAAGCCTCACGATTGTCTTAGCTACAAATAATACAATATTATACATTACAGAAGTTACTACTTACAATTATACTATAAGTTACATCTGTTAACTAAAAGGAAATTATGTCATACAATATAAAAAGTACAACTTACACTCATACAAGTAAAAACATTACATAATACAAAAGGTAACACCATGAAGACCAGACCATTAAATAACAGCTACATCATTTTTCAAAACAACTATTTTCAATCTACATTCTCAAGAGAGAAAGATTAGTCCTTTTTCTTTCTCTTAAACAAAAATTTCAAGTCCTCAACAGGCTCACAAGTCCAATGAGTTTTGGGCTCCAAGTCACCTTTGATAGCCCTCTTTACTCTCGAATGATGTACCCAAGGTTTTATATCCCCAAGTTTCAAAGAAGTGTGAGTGGTTAGTAATATATCGTAAGGACCAGACCATTTCTCAGACAATTGGTTTTGGGCATCTCCACTCTGCCAGGTCTTAAGTAAGACCTGATCACATCGAGTGGATCCCTTGTTACCTTTATTCCTCATCTGAACAATCATCTTTAACCACCATTTGCCTTTTTTTCTTCCTTTCTTGGTCTTTCAGTTCTCCTATTTTGCCCATTTTCCATTTTACAATTTTTACATGAATTCATTCTGAGCTTTCATGGGCCTCTTTTCCTTTTCCACATTTTTCTCATACCTTCTCCCCTTTCCTGTTTTTAACCAAGGACATCTATTTTTCCAATGCCCTTCCTCTCGGCAATATGCACATTGATCTCTCCTTAGAGGTTCTCTTATTGCCCCTTCTCTTTTCCTTCTGAACCCCGTTCTGTGCTCTCTTTTCACAAATACCATCACAGGCCTAGGTCTCCTTTCCTCACTCCCATTGTAGACTTTAAATGCAATGTCTACTAACTGGAAAGAAGTCATTTCTATAGCACCCTCAATCTTAGTTAACTTCCTCCTTACATCAGGAGTACTCTGGGCAATAAATGTCATGTTTATCATTCTTGTGTTTTCAGGTGCATCAGGGTTTACATCTGTGTATCTGCTGTATGCCTGCATAATTCTTTCTAAGAACTCATAAGGATCTTCATTAACCTTCTGATGTACTTCTAGGATTTCCCCAGAACTCATTTGTTTTGGGATCCCCTGCCTTAGCCCTACTAACAGGTTCTTTTGACAGTGCTTCAACATTTCCATGTCTTCATCATTTGGATCCCACTTGGGGTCGACCAAAGGAACTGCCTCCTCCAAGTCTGGTTTACCTACATCTTCCAAATGGAGATGACCAGCTTCTTCCCTAACTCTTCCCAAGACTATCCTTCACACATCACAAGTGAGCAATGTATTTAACATAGATTGTATGTTTGCCCAACTTGGTCGATGGGAGGCAAAAATTGAGGCAAACACATCTGCCATCTTTTGAAGGTCTTGCTGATATGAAAGGACAGAGATTTTCCAATTTAAGAGATCCCCTGGGGAAAAGGGGTTATAGGACCAATAATACCCAGCAGGCTGAACCCATTCAATTTAATCCCCCCATTGGGAATTGACGAAGAGGGAAATGTCCTGCCCGGGAGCAGTCTCCTTGACCAAACTGAGTGCCTCGTCTAGTATGAGAAGGAGAGGTCTTATTGCTGGGGGGAGGTGAGGCTGATGGAGCCTTCATGGCCTCCTCAGGAGGTGCACTGGCTGCACAGGAGGGATTCTCCACTGGTGGATTCAAAATCTCCATTAAGTAGTGGTCCTCCTCTTCCTGTGCCTCCCTATTACCACCATTGGGGAAAGGGTGGTTCCCTTTCCTCTGGGCCATCAAATGAACATCCGCCTTCCCCAAATCCAATTTCTGGAGGACAACCTGTATCTGCTCTTCAGTTTCTGTATCTGCTCTTGCATTTTTACAGTATTACCTCCCTTTCCACCAAATAGCATTTGTACTACTATACCTAAGAGGAACCCCAGGACCCAAAACCCAAAATTTGTACCAGTAAGTGGGCTCCAGCTATATGCCCATATGAATTCCAATAGTATTAACAATACCTTGTTGACACCAGACATTATAATATTTGCCAACCCAGAACCAATGACAGACGAAGCAGGAGAAGGAGGTGGAGGAGAAGCAGAACCTCCCAAGCTAACAGTTGAACCCGTGACTTATTCTATTTTACCCAAATCAAATACTGTCAGTTGTCTTGCAATTGTTTTTGCGTTTAAGGTGACCAATGCAAGGTGAGGATCCTTTGGCTGATCAACCAAGGGTGTCAAGTCCTGCTGCGGTCACCAACTGAAAGTGGGGCAGACAGGGCACAACTGACTTGGAGCAGCGGGGTAAAAGGCACCACTGCTCCTGCCAGCTCCCACTGCTAAGGCAGCTTGGTTCTGATAACACTTCCAGCCGAGGCCCACTACTCTCTAGAGGCTTTTGATGCCATCTCCTACCCTGTATAGGGTCTCCCACCATCCACCTATCTCCTATATCTTCAGTTAGATTGATTTTTTCCCACTTCAGCATATAAACAAGCTCATATCCTTTCATATTGTAAAGACAAACCTGAATCCCAGGACCTCCACTATATGTCAGCTCTTTGTAGCATTTTCGAACAAGGGGCTGCATATATTGTTCTTTTTCTCACAGATCATTGATACCCCACAGCAGCTAGGTATACAAACTCACCCCTTCTCCAAATTGGCCATGCCCATATCACCAGTTACTTCCCAGAAATATATCCAATGGCATCATTTCTATTTTTATCTTGGTAGACCTCTGGGAAATCTCTGACACATACATTCCTGGTAATACCACATTTCCTAAAACCCTGTATCTTCCTTGGCTTCTGAGAGAGCCAGCAATCCTGGCTCTGGTTCAATTTTGCCAAGCCCTCCCTCTCAGAGCTTTGTGGGATCCTCTCTTTCGCTCACACCCTTTATCTAAGATGCCATCACCAATCTGGCCAGGTCTATCATAAAAAAAAAAAAAATCCCTGAAAATTCAACCACCTCTTACCACCTCCAGTGCTTCCACCCTGACATTATTCTCCATCCTTTTTCACCTGGACAACTGTATGAGCTTCTTTCCTGCTCTCACTGTTCGCTCTCTTGCTGCTATAGTTCCCTAGATGTTTCACTAAGGCCCGCCACTTGTCAGTTCAGAATGCTTCAAAGTTTAAAATTTTTAAAATGATTCACAAAGCCATACACCATTTGTCTTCCATGTAGTCTTTGGCCCCTTACTCACCCTGCTCCAGCTGCTCTGGCTGGTTATTCTTCTAACATTCTAGCATGTACCCACATCGAGGCCTTTGTACTTGCTCTTCCTTAGGCCTGGAATGCTCTTTCTCCAGATATCCACATAGTTTGCTTTTTTAGTTCCCTCACAGTCATTGAATGTCACCTTTTTGGTGAGGTCTACCCCAACTGCTCTGTTTAAAAGAGCACCCTCTTGTGCCTCCCTGGTGGCACAACGGGTTAAGCGCAGCACTATGAAGCTATCCAGAGCAACTGCAGCATGAGTTTGATCCCTGGCCAGGGAGATTCCCAAATGGCACAGCAGACCTCTCCTGCCTCGCCCACTGCTCCCCTCAGCAGTGTACTTCAGTCGATCTGCCTGTTTTGCTCCCTGCTCTGTCTCTGGTGAATCCTCTCACTGCCCCACACCTCTGGCCTATACCCCAGCTTGTATGCATCAATAAATAATAAAAAAATAAAAATAAATAAAACAGCACCCAACCATCAATACTCTCCAAACCTCTTTCCTGTTCTATTTTTCTCCATAATATTTATTGATATCTGACATACTTTATCTATATATACTTTGTTCATTGTCTTGCAGTCCTCATGATGGAAAATAGACAATTAAAAGATGACAATAAAATAAATAAACCACAATAAAAAATGTGCCAGAAGACAGTAATGCTACAGGTAGTACAGAAAATAATAATAAAAGGACAATTAAGGGATTGTAAAGTAAGTAAAAGTAGTAGGGATGAGGACTGCTATTTTAGAGTTCAAGTGTTCAGTGAAAGTCTCAGTAATAAAGTAACATATGAGCAGAGACCTGAAGGAAATGAGGTACAAACCATGTCTGTACTCAGAGGACAAATTATAGGCTGCAGGAATAGCAAATGCAATGGACCTGAGGTGGGGTTTTAGACATGTCAAACTCAGAATGCCCTAGACAGACTTACTACACTTTCCTAGACTTGGTCTTAAATTCCTCCGTTTGGTGGATGGCAACCAAACTCAGTGCCATGCCTCAATTGGAAACTGAAAGGCATTCACCTGATGGATTGTGTGCTTTCTACTAGAAGTTCACCACAATGGGGTGGTACAGAGCCTGGTACAGAGGAGGTACTCAAAGTGGCAACATCACACTTCGCTAGTGGGTTCTGACAATTATGCTTACTTGATATTAGACCTGAAAATTCTTTGCTTGACTATGCTCAACAAACATGCTCAGCACCACATTTGTGTGAAAGTCTCATTTGGGTGCCCAGTATGCAAAGAGATCTTCCGCCCTAGGAAATTCACTCTAGCTCCACACAATCAAAAGGAATCTGTAAAAGGGAATCACAGGGTCAAATATGTTTATATAAAAAAAAATGGTTCCGAAGTCATATCATGAGTTCTATAACTATGAAGATCTGTACTTGTATCAGAAAGAGACCAACAATAACAGCAGCAGCAGCAACTAGTAGCCCTAGTGAGAGTTTTGATTTTTTATTTATTTATGCACACAAGAGCTGGGGTGTAGGACAGGGGTGTGGGGCTGGGGCGGTGAGAGGATTCACCAGATACAGAGTAGGGAGCAGAACAGGCAAACTGACTGAAATACACTACTGAGGGGAGCAAGAGGGCAAGACAGGAGAGGTCTGCTGCACCATGTGGGATGCTCCCTATCTGGGGATTGAACTTGTGCTGCAGTGGCTTTTGTTAGCTTCATAGTGCTGAGACTTGACCCCTTGCACCACCAGGGAGGCCCTATTCATTTAATTCTTAACACAACTCTGTGTCATGGACATTATCATTATTCCCATTTTCCAGAAGAGAAAACTGAGACTCAAAGAGAAAATAAACTGCCTATGTCATATGGTTCCAAAGAGGTCAGGTCAGCATCCTAGCCCAGGGAGTCTGGTGGCTCGCTGGGCATCAGGGTAGTCAGACAGTATGGTCTTTTATACTTGGGCCCCAGACCAATCTTTCTAGCCTAATTTCCTCTTCCTTTCTCCCTATACAAATGTTCAGCCCCAAGTGTCCAGAATCCTAGCTCTTGCCCAACCCACCATACCCTCTCACACTGTCGGACTTTGGTTTAGGCAAAAATCCTTTTCCTACATTTATGACTTGACACTCCAAAGAATTTCTTTCTGATGCCCTTCTGCACCCAGGGGAGAAGGAATATGTCCATTTGTAAAGCTCCATGTCACTTTGCTAGACCTCTAATCTAGCTTCAAGCTCCTCTAAGAACTCCATTACCCCTTCATAATGTTACCATAGCATAGACTCCCTCATCCCAATGCCTATTTCCAGGAGTGACATAGAGGAGGTACCCAAGGAATATTTGGTGAAGGAAGAAATAAGCATTGTATTCCTGTGGACTGGTCTGTCTACATGAGTTACTGTGTTCCTTTGACAAAGCCTTCACATTAGTTCTTATGGGTTTTTCTCTGCAACTACAAGATACTGGGCAGCAGAGGGATTATTTTCATTTTTTAGGTGAAGAAATTTATGACAAGTAAGCATTACTGCTCCCTACCACCAACACCTGTAGTGACTAAATAAGTTGATCATGTGTCAGTTGGCAGGTAGAATGGGGGCCTGGAAGACCTCTTACAGAAGGCATTTGAGGTACAAGGTTATACCCACACTTGGTCTTTCTACACATTTGTCCCTGGAGAGGGGTAGGCCATACACAAAGGAGCTGTGCCACTCCCTACTGCACTCTTTTCCTCAATGTGCACATTGAGGAAATCAGCTGGGTAATCAGCTGGGAGATCTCTTTAGCACTTCAAAGACTACATTTTATTTTCCTAAAGTCCTATTTCTTATTGGCCCAGATCAGTGTCCAAAGTCTGTAAGTCCCAAAACTGACTGGTGTGACAGAATGTTTGGCAGGTAGGCAGAGAACATGGAGGATTAGCAACTATGACAGGAGCAGTTCAACAGTGCCCCCGAGCCACAGGGCTATTTCAAGTTTACTAAGACAACTTTGTACATCTCTCGCCCTGTTCATAACTGAGACTGCCCTGGCCCTGTGTTTCCCTGGGCTCTAGATTTGGGAACTGCCATCTCCAAAGTGCAATTTTTGGCCTACTTCAGAGAATCAAGGTTCTGGGTGAAATGTGAACTGGTAGTAGACAAACAGAGGCATGAGGCAGCAGTGGAACCCATGAAGGGAGTTCTGGGGGTAAGGGGGTGGGGAGACACCCTTGAATCAGGCCCAACAAATGAGAATCAGGACTTTGCAAAGTAGGAAAGCACAGCTCCAGAGAAATATTATAGCATAAGCTATACAGAAGGGGGAAACTGAAGCTAAGGAGAAGGTACTTACCCAATAAGGTTGCACAATGAGCCAGTGAAAGCTCTCTCCTCCCTGTCATTTATTTAGATCGGGGTGTAGGAAAAGAAATCAGATGTTCAAATTGCTGATTCTTTTTTTCCTGGAAAAGTGCAGGCTGTTATGGAAGATCATGGAATCTGAAAGAACTGAATTAACTCTCAGAGCTGGAAGAGACCAAGGAGCCTGACCAGTTTTAACCCTTCCTAGTAGAGATGGGGTGACTGAATGGCCCTTGCTATATGTGCAAGTTCATATAGCAAGTCTGAGGCAGAGCTGAATCCAGACGTCAGTCATAGTAGTCAGGTTAGTTTCTGTGTTCCACACATGCAGAAGAAGAAGGAGTTCTCCTATTACCAGGTTAGAAACTGGATCTTTTCAAGGCAGATAGGACCCAACAGAGTGGAAGAGAACACTCCTCCTAGGGAAAAAAAAGTAAAGAAAGAAATGGCAGGCATTGTTCTTGAATTCCCCCCCCCCTTTGCTTCAACCTTAACCCCCTCTTTTTTTTTTTTCTTTCAGATACAGATTAGGGCTGGGCCTTCTAGATATTCTTGAACTCAGGTTGAAAACTAAATTTTTGTTGTTGTTATTGCCTCAGCTCACCTCGCCCTGGCAGCCAGTAATGCCACTTAATGCCCTTAGAGACCCAAGCTCAGGCTGCACCCGCAACATTCCAGACACGGCAGGAACTGCCTCACTGTGTCCTCAGCCTTAACCTGAGCCCAGACATGATTTTTCTCTCAATATCTAGACTTTTCTAGGACATAAAACTGCACAAAGCCTGGCTCACCATTAAGAGGTTGAGGGGGGCTCTAGAGATCTTAGATATCCCCTAATATCCGATGAAAGGTGGGAAACTGGGATGAGTCAAACTATGTAAAGAGTTAACTTCACAGAGAAGAAAAGTGAAAGCAACCCTGAACTAGGAATACAGGGCTCTAAATTCCAAGCCTGTCCCTGTGGCTAGCCATCTGGGTGACCTTGGGAAGCTCATTTCCTTCTCTGAGAAGAAGCAGGCCTTTCTGCAACTGGTGGAAGTTGGTCTCAATTGACCCTAAGGGCCCTAGTGTGCCCCAGAGGAAGCTGGCGCATAGGCGCTGCAATTGTCTTTCCTGGCAGGTGAGTCCCTCCTTTAGGCGCACCGAGGGCTTGCGCTGTGGGGCCCTGTTCCTATGCCTAAAGATGGGCCCGTGGAGGTGCCTTGTGGCCTTGGGAGTCTTGCAGGCTCTCCAATCTTTCTGATTCGCCTCTCTCCACCCGCCTCTCGCTCTAGAATAAACTACCGGGTGGCGTCCAGGGCGTGCAGCACGATTGCAAGTCGGCCACGGAAATGGGAGCGTTTTTAAAACCGAAACCGAGCTCCAGGGCTCCAGCGAGCCCCAATCGGGCAGGAGGGGCCGCGCGAGCTCGCGGTGTTTCCTAGCAGAGACCCGCCCGTAGCAGGGGCGGCGGACCGAGCCGGCAGTCGCAACGCGGGGTTCTGCACTCTCTCCGCCCCTAGCCAACACCACGCCCACGCTTATTTGCATTTAAAGACAAACGCACCTAGGAAAACAGTGGGCGGGCCGGGGCACGCCTTGCAGCTGTGAAGATTGGGTCACATTCCTGCCAATCAGGTTGCAGACTCTCCACCCCGTGGCTGTGTAGTCGGTGGAGAGGGGGTGTGGGGGTGCTACCCAGAACCTGGGGAAGGGGAGTCTGTGCAGGAGGTGATCGGAGTCTCGGCGGTGGTAGCAGGAGCTGCAGTGGAGTGCTTTCAGCAGCTGCAGCCGCGGTTTCAGCCGCGGCCAAGGCGGCGCAGCAGACAATAACCAGACTGGAAACCTGACCCGGCCGGGTAAGCATTGAGCGCTGCCAGGAACCTCTGTCTGCTCGCAGTCGAATGCAGTCCCATGTGTTCGGCTCTGACTGCCTGGAGAAGGGCATCAAGGGCTGGGCCGGTCGGCGTCGGGCTGTTCTATGCTCCCCTTTGGAACCTTCTTAGCAGAATGTCGAGTGAGGGGCAGAGCAATCGCGAGTCCCCAGGGCTCGGGTGACTGCTGCTGGGGGGGAGGGGAGAGAGGGCAGGCAGCTTGGACCATGCCTCAGGCATCTCGGGGTAGGCGGGGATGGGGCCTGCACGTGCTGCCTTGTGGTCCTGGGAGGGGCGCTTCCACCCAGCAACCCCAACGTAGCATTTGTAGGCCCCGGGAGCTCAGCAGCTTTGTTGTAGTACGTTTGTTGGAACAGCTGTGTTACGCGGGTTGCTGCCCACCCAGCGGCCCTGCTGCGCCTCCTCACCCCTGAGCATCCCCTGCCTCTCCACTCTGTTGATGAAGCCAGTGTGCTTCCTTAGGCCCGACGGATACTGGCTTTGGCTTGGATTGGGGTATCTATACTATTTGCCTCCTCCCGGAGGAGCTCAATTTAGCTTGTCTTAAGAAGCTTGGCCTTGTGGCCCTAATCAGCCGCGCGCAACCAGTTCCTGGGCCTCTGGAGTCCTGGGCCTCTGGAGACGAGGTGCATCTGGCGCCTGCCCCCGGAGCTGGGGGGCTGGCAGCCAGGCGTTGGTGGATCTGGGGTTAGAGCTGCAAGGCCGCTTTGTTTCTCCCCTTGTCTGGTGTCCTTTCCCCTCAGAGGGCACTAGTAGCATTTTTTTCTACAGCCTCTGACTTAAAAATAGTGATAAGCACCGTGGTAGGGAGTGGGGTAGGGGTGGGTTTCTGTGCCAGAGGCCAAGCAGCAGTTACTGTAGTAGGTAACTCACGGTCTGGGTGTGTGAGAGAGAACTAGAGAGGCAGCCAAGCGTTCCAACTTCTCAGTAACTTAAAATACTCCACCCGCTGGGGCCGCTGTTATTGTCTGCAGCAGACACTGACACTGGTGAGCGCCAGACTGCCAGACTTTGCCTAGGATCCCCTGGGTGGTGAGGATCTGTGTCCACCAGGCAGGCGCACCTTAGTTCAGGCGTCCAGAAGGCAGCTGGATTAACCCGGCAGAGCCTGCATGGGTTTGGCACTGCTCTTCCTAGCATGAGCCCTCAGGATCAAGGCAAGCCTTGCCCCATACACAAACACCTCCCTCTTCGACTCAGCCTGCCTGCAGCAGCCACTTGCATTTGTGCTGGGTGGAGGGCACTGTGCTGCTGGATTCCTGCCCCACCCCCAAGGGATTTCAGCAGAACCCCCTCCCCCAGTGCTGCTCCCTTCTTCCGCCCCACCCACCACTCAGTCACTGCACCACAGTGTGCCTCTGGCCACGAACTTGAGGCCTTTCTGAGGAACCAGAGAGGAAGCCACTGAGGGGTTTGTCAGGCTCTTCTTGGACTTTTGACCAACCTTTGAGGGTGGAGAACTCAGAGCTTAGGGTCACACATTTGAAAGGAGACCTCACTTGGGGGAAGATTAGCTGGGGACCTTTGTGACATCAGGGAGGACTGCAGATATCATACTATAGTTAGTTCTTTCCACCTTGACGAGCTCTAACCTAAAACAAACCCTTTCTTGCAACTGGGTATCTCCTTCTCAGGGCTGGACCTGTCTTCTGCCCTGCTTCACCTCTAGCTAACAGGCCCATTAACATATCTGTCTGCCCTCTATAATTCCCCTGGACATTCAAATCCATTCATCCCGCACAATCCAAATCTCTCTCAAGCCCGAGCTCTGGGCCCAGCTTCTCCTTGGTGCCTTTCCTGCCTGTCCTTGCAACTCAAAATGACCTCTTCTGGGCTTCTCCAGGCTGCCTGCATCCTTGGGCATTTTCTGCTTCTTCGTCTCCTTGATGTCATGGATGTATGGGTTTTCTTGGAGCCCCTCAGAGAGATAACTGAAACTTGGAAATCAGCCACAACCTCCTTAAAGCCTATCAATACATATAATGAATGCTCTGAAAGGACTTGCAATTTTTGTAGAGCTTTGGAGAAAACCTTTTCCTCTCCAACTTGCACTTGTCCCGAGCCATAGTGATTAAGGAAATGATAACATTCAGATATTTGTTGAGTATGCCTAGTGAGGATAGAGGAGGAGGATGGGGATGGGCTGCAACTACAAAAAATCATGATGTCTCTCATCAGTGACAAGCTCAGGACCCTAGAGTACAGATACCTTTGTTTGCTGATTCATGAGAGCCTAAAAGCTCTCGTGGGGAGAGATAAGAGATCTGTACTTGCGTGGGAACATCCTGGGAAGTTTCCAGAAAGTTTAGGAGTTTGTCTAGCAAAGGGTAGTGGTATAAGCAAAATTAGGAATGGGAGGGGGGCAGCTGGCAGGCAGGCTTGGTAAGGTGATTGAGTTTTTTCTGGTTGAGACTGTATCGCTGTAAGGTAGAAAGGAGGTTTTTGCCCAGTAGTGAAATTTCCCACATGCCAGTTTTGGGATGGGGATCTGATAATGGGGGCAGGGGCCATAGAATGGGGTATTGGGAGGGAGGTTAGATATGTTTGTGAGTAAATATGCCACAACAGAAAATAGTTTTAAAAAGGGTTTTTAGAATGGGATCTTGGAAGGGGATTGGAAAGCATGTCATAAGTCAAACAGTTAAGCGGTCACCTTTGGATCTGAAAGTAGTAGTGTTGGAAGTAGTAGTATTACACAATCTCCAGTGCCCTCCATTCAACACAAATTTCGTTAACTCTTCTTTCACCTCACTCATTCCTCAAGAGTGAAGGGGGGCTGGGTTAGCTTTGAGTCCCCACCTGGGGAACATCTCCACTTTCATGTTTCTTTTGCTTCTTGGTCTTTTGCTTCTTGGTTTTGCTTCTTGGTCCTGCAGCCTTTTGGAGGCTGAAGGTTTCAGAAGACACAGAAGTAGTTAGAAAAAGTTGGCAGTCTAATGATTCTCTCCTAATATAGTAGAGGTGCTAAAAATTCATCAGTTACATTTGTTATCAGTTACATTTGTACTTTCTGAAAGTGTGTGAGTGAATGTGTGTGTGTTGGGGGAAGGATATCAGGGGAGGATACAGCCCCCTTCTGCTGGTCCAGGGGAATAAGGGAATGAGAGAAATAACAGCAATCCTGGAAGGTCACTTGCTTGTAGAGCCAAAGAGGAAGAAAGGGTTTTCAGTTCCCTCACTTACATATAGGCACTTGAATCTAGAAATCAGCCCAGTGCTATTCCATCAATTTCTCTTCCTCGATTCCTGTCAACCTGGGTAAACTAGGTGATAAAGAAGGTGAGGCCTCCAGAGGAGATATTTCATAGCTTTCTTGTGTCACTTATTTTTGTGTTACCCATGTCACTGCCAGGGAAGTTCTTTCTCACAGCTAATATGAGCCTCTCATGCTATAGTTAAACCTTGTGTGCTCTGTGTGTGTGTGGGGGGGGGCGGTGTTTTCGGCTTGGGGTGAGAACAGCTGATTGCTGTTGCTCTTCTACTTTATAATCCATGGGAGATTTCATGGGCATTAAACCCTCTATTCCACCACCACCCCCAACTTCTGTTCTCTGAATTAAATAATCACAGACTTTTCAGCTCCTTTCCTTGGCCTTATTTTTCAAACCTGTACGTGTGTTATTTCCTGAAAGGCAGGGGGGATACCAGAACCACTGCAGAAAAACAGCTGCCAGACCAGTGAGGATGCATTGTTTCCCACACCTCCCCTTCTGGGGTTGGGAGATGTTATGGACAATGGAGAAAATGGCTCCAGGGGCTTAGTGTAATCAGTGGCAGGTATATTGATACTACAAGGGCCTTTGCAATCCTTTGATTGATTTGCATTTCTTGTTGCAGAGCCTTCATTGCTTTCATCTTCGACACATTTGTTTATTTCTTTGTCCGTCCCCCCCACCCCCAGCTTACAAGCAGAAACTAACCCTCCTTCTCCAGGTAACACTACTCATCTTTCCTTTCCTATGTGCTCAGCCCTCCCTGCTGAAGACTGCAGCTCTTCTTAGGGGACAGAATGCTGGACCAAGCCATTTATGTTCACCCTCTTCTGACATATAGGAAATGTTCACAGGCTAGACCTAGTGCAGTTTGAAAGAGCAGAATGTTGGGCTGGGTTGTGGACTGGAGAGAGGTGTGAGGAATGAGGCAGGGCTGCATTCCATCTCTTTCTGGCAGTGGTGGACTGGGCCCAACCAGCTAATCACCCAGGCCTCCCAGGGAAGCCTAGGACTCCCTAAATCACATGCCCCCACTGTGCCTCCTGAGTCAGCAACTGCTAGAAAACTTGGACACAGGACTACCTTTCCCCCAATATCTCATGCAACCTAGGGCAAGTGGACCCCCTTGTCCAATTTACCATTTCTGTGTGAGGAAACTGAGGCCCAGAACAGGGAAGGGCTTCACTCAAGATTATACAGGAGCACAAAGCTCCTGGCCCCCAATTCAAACTTCCTTCCTCCAAGCATACTCTCTTGGTCCCATCCCAAGCTTGTTTCCTTACTTGGCCTCTCACACAGGGTATGTGAATACATGAAAAACTCTAGGGTCTCTATTGTCCACTTGGCCCAGGAACCTCTGCAGGCTTTCCTTGGCTGTCTTGTCAGAGCTGTACCTCTATGGCTAGTTCCTCTCTTGTTTTTCGTCTGAACATCTGACGGGTAGGGTGGGGGGGAAGTAGAGGAGTGGGGTAGCGCCTGTCTCAGATTTCATCCTTGCTGCCTTACTGCTGAGAGAGTGGAGGCCTTACTGTGCAGGCATGGAACCCACCTGGGATACATTCCTTTCTAAGGAGCTGTGGGGTCCTGAAAGCAGAGTGGAAAGTAACTGGCTCTCAGACCCCCCCCCCCATTGTTTCAGGCAAGCTGACCAGGGACCCCCATCAGGATGAGGAGAAAGATGGGGTGTCAAGAAGGCCAGGGAGAGGCAGTGTTCGGATAACCACATCTTCCACACCAGAGAAGCCCCTGGGGCTAGGGAGAAGTGATGCTAGGAAATCTGCAAGGGGCTTGCAGCAAAAGCAAGTCTTGAAGGTCAGGCAAAGGCTTGGCCCTAATCCTGTAGGCAATGCATAGTAATTTGGTCAGAAGAGAAGTGATGAACTGAAATTAGGGTTATAAGAAAATGAATCTGGTGGGTATGCAGAATGGATGAAATTGAAGGGGGTAGGTAGCAGGTCAGGATTTCATTGTTGCAGCAGGGAGGAACCAGAGGGAGCTCAGCTAAGAGGACTCTATAATCTTCAAAGGACATAGGGTGGCAGCTGAAGAGCTGGAGTGGAGAAGGTAGCTCTAAGAGGCCCTTTATTGAACTTCTGCTTGGAGCCTAGTGAGTGATTTGCCATTCACATTTACCATTTCTACTCTTTAGCTTCATCCTGCATGGTAAGTAGCATTTTCTTCTTTTTACAGATCAGGCATTTGAATCTCAGAGAGGTTAGGTTTCTCAAGCCACATAACCTGTGAGGGGTGAAGCCAGCATTTTAGTTCTGAGCTGACAAACTCCAAGTGAATTAGAATTCAATTGAACCAATGTTATTTGAGCTCCTGGCTCCATGCCACAAGTCTAAGGCACCTTCTGGTGGGGATCCATAAGGAAGGGGCAGAAGGGGCCAGACAAGTCTGGAAGAAAAAGAACAAAATCAAAATCAAGATAAAGGCTGCCATTGTCAACCTCCCCATGGGTCTCTCACCCACATTTGTTTCAAGTGTCTTCTTCCATGTCCCCTGATCCCCTAGTACAAGTCCAAGGCCAAAAAGCAAGCATGGCTTCTTCACATGCCTCTCTACTCCATGTGCCTCCTCTAGAACTTCTTGCTCTTCATTTCTCTCTACTTCTCCACAGCCAGGTCTTCTCTCTCCTTCCCTCAAGTCTTTTTCAAGCTTCACCTCTCTGCCCATGGCCACCCTTCCTTAGGGTGGAGCAGGGAACCTGGAACCTCCCCTATCCCTGGGGATTACCTTTTTAGAAAGCAACACTTTGGGTCCCTGAATATTAAAGTTTAGCTGAAAGAGTAACTAAAGCCTCCTGTGAGATAACTACATAGTCACCCTCATTTAAGTTTTGGGGAAACTAAGGCCCAAGGAGGCTTGGTGATCCCTGGGGAGCACTCCACTCAATCCTGACTGAGGTAACTTTACTGCTAGCAATTATTCAACTATAGTTTGGATAAAATATAAAAAAATTAATTATCTCGTTTTTTAAGTCTCTGTTAAATAATGCATTTTATTTGGAGCTTTATATACTTTGGTTTTACTCCTTACAATAGAGGTAGGCACTTTTAATAGCTTAATTTTTCAGTTGAGGAAATGGAAAGAGCTTATTGGATTTCCCCCAGATGGACAGTACTTATTTCAGTGCAGAACTGACTGACTCTAGGAGAGACTCCCGATCTTTGCCATTCGTTCCTTATCCCCTCCCCTCTTCCTCACCCCCACCTTCTTCTCCTCTACTCCTGCTACTTACACAGGGCAGGACTGGGCACAGAGTAGGCTTGCCCCCAGGAAGACTACTTGAAGGTAATCTGGAGAACTGTGGTTGAGATCATGCCTCTGCTGCTGTTGCATATATCTGGACACCTCTTCTTTCCTGAACTCAGTCTTCTCTAAGTTGGTTGAGCCTTTCTGGAAGCTGTGCTAGAAGCACAATGTGTAAGGCTCAGACTGCAGCTGTTTCAGCTTCACCAAGAAGGGTCCCTGGGCAGGTTTGTGGCTGATGTCCTGCCTATGTTTTAAGAGGTGAAGAGAAGAAAAAAGTTGTGCCTTAGTAGTAGCCAACCTTCTACTGGTCCCAGAATGGCCTGAGGCTGGCCCTGGGAGCAGGGATGACCATAGCTCATACCCTGCCATGAAAGTAGCAGCTGCAACAAGTGGCCCCTGCCAGAGATCACAGAGCAATCTTAAAAGATTCCTTTACCACCAATCCACTTGAAACTTAGCCACATAGGTTGAGAAACTAAAGGTATGAGGAGCCTTGTGTGTGATAGTATCACTTTCTTGACAGGAAACTTGAAGGAGCTAACCCCAACCCGAGAGAGCTGAGAGTCTGTACCTTGCTATCTCTTTTGCCTTCTGTTCACCTTTCCTGGCCAGTGAATGCTATGGTCCCAATTAAGGGAAGCATGGTTCCCTGGGGAAGGACAGCACTGGGACCTGGTGGAGTTGCAAGGAGTATGGAGAAGGGATCTGGTACAGGCCTAGCTAGGTGAAGTTGAGCACAGAGGCTATGAGCTATGGGTATCCCCTGCCACTTCCTGTCCTGCTGTCTTAGGGGGATTCAGGCAGAGATACTATGTCTGACTTTGGGTAGGTACATGACCCTTGTAGGGACTGGAGGGAGGTGGGAGAACGCACACTTTTTAGACTGATGCTTGCCAATAAAGTTGATCCTGGGCCAAGTTAGGAGGAGGAATTGAAGCTGGAAGGAAAGAATCTCAGTTTCTGGGATATAGCCCTGCCTTGCCTCTGCCTCATACATAGCATTTAATTTGCCTTTAGCAGAAGACTTTGTAAAAATTCACATATATGATTTTTTTTTAAGATTCATTTATTTATTTATTTATTTATTTATACATACAAGCTGGGGTACAGGCCAGAGGCGTGGGGCGGCGAGAGGGTTCACCAGAGACAGAGTAGGGAGCAGAACAGGCAGATCAGAAATACACCGCTGAGGGGAGCAGCGGACGGGGCAGGAGAGGTCTGCCGCACCATGTGGGATTCTCCCCGGCCGGGCATCGAACTCGCATCGTGCGCTGCCGACAGCTCCACAGCGCAGCGCTTAACCGCTTCGCCACCGGGGAGGCCCACATATATGATTTTTAAAGGCCCCTCCTCAGCATGGGCCAAGACATCTGGCCCCACAGGTCCTCTGAAATAATTGACTTTCCCAAATGGGTGACCTTTGTTTTTTAAAATTTATTTATGTATACAAGAGCTGGGGTATAGGCCAGAGGTGTGTGTGTGGGCGGTGGGTGAGAGGATTCACCAGAGACAGAGTGAAGAGCAGAACAGGCAGAATGACTGAAATACACTGTTGAGGAGAGTCTATTTCTCAGCAGGTGAGACAGGAGAGGTCTGCTGCACCATGTGGGTTAGCTCCCCAGTTGGGACTGAACTTGTGTTGCTGTGGCTGCCAATAGCTTCATAGTGCCGATACTTGACCCCTTGTGCCACCAGAGAGGCCTGGGTGACTTTTTTTACATGTGATCTACTACTGCCTAAGAAATGAGTTTGGGGCCTCCCCAGTGGCGCAGCGGTTAAGTGCTGCGCTGTGGAGCTGTCAGCAGCGGCTACGCGAGTTCGACGCCCGGCCAGGGAGAATCCCACATGGCGCAGCAGACCTCTCCTGCCTCACCCGCTGCTCCCCTCAGCAGTGTATTTCTGATCTGCCTGTTCTGCTACCTGCTCTGTCTATGGTGAACCCTCTCGCCGCCCCACACCTCTGGCCTGTACCCCAGCTTGTATGTATAAATAAAAAAATAAATCTTTAAAAAAAAAAAAGAAATGAGTTTGACCTAGAAGGTGGTGATAACACTAATAGCAATGTCAGTCTTGCTCATTTACACTGTATTTTACAGTTTACAAAGTGCTTTTGGTGTACATTTTTGTATCTAATCCTCACACCACTGCACTAGAATGGAAAGTTGGAGTGGAAGGGATAGATAAAGGAGTCACAAGTGTTCAAGGTTGAGAGGCGTCTTGGCCTGTTCAAGGTCCCCTGACATGCCTTGGAAACCAGCACTGCTATCCATTCTCTTTCCATAATACACTGTAGATGCCTGTGGCAGGGAAAGAAACAATGTAGAGAGCAGTGAACTGGCCCCTACCCCAAGAGAGCACTGGATCAAGAGAAAAGAGGGTCCAAAGGAATGGCCTTCCAGCCAGGGAACCAGCACTCTGGAAAGCATCTCTCTTTGATGTATAAATTTGCCTAATTTCTCTGTTCCTAAGAACTCCAGTTCTAAACTCATTAGGACAATTCAGCTTCAAGTGACTAGGTCCATAAGATTTTTCACTTCACCCTTAAGTCTTGTTGCCTAGTCATGTTTTCTACTTTTATTGGTCCTTCCCCCTAAATCACTGTCATTCCATTCACTCCTGTCTAACAAGGTTTCGATTGAATACCTCCTTCTTAAGGCAGCTTATCTCAACCCAAGGGGTGTCTTTCTGCTTTCTAAATTTATCCTGGGATAAGACAACTAGGTATGATGAATGATACCCAGCTTAAGCAATAATGGAAGTGGGGGGTAGGGAGATCTATAAGGGCCTGCATCATGTTGTGCTTTCACACTGTTACCTATAGAACTCTATTAGTCTAGGTCTTCCCCAAAAGCAAAGAGTGTGTGTTTTCCCATCTTGGTCTGCCTTGCAATGCTGAGGTCAGTGTCTATCATTTGCCCAATGGTCAGGAGAACTTCATTTCATGAATTCTACAAAAGGGAATACAATTTCACAAACAGTCCCCACTACTGCCACCCCAGCTTCCCCATGCCCAGCATCATAATGATAACATTGTTAGTAATTTCAGGACTGAAGTAAAAAACATCTGTGCTTTAGATTGTGGGGGCTTCAGATAGATGATAGGGCCCCTATTCCCACCAGATCCCAGGACAGTGGTTATGTTTGTATGTATGATTGTGTATTTAGACAGGGCCTGGCACTGTCTATTGTGGGGATATAGTTGCAGGTCTGTGTCATGTAAAAATATGTCACATATAAAGCCCTAACCTGTACAGATTTCTGCAGATGAGATTTTATTACTCTTTAGTTTCTGAATAATCAGCCATTATTTTGTTCCAAGTTTAATATTCAGTTCTACAGAGTGCTCCTGATGGAATCACACTAATGATTCAAGTATTAAGCCAAGCAAGGCACAAGTTACAAAATTAATATTTGCAAGGACCAAGCACTTCAGGTTTCCTGAATGAGGTAATGAGGTCAGAGGTGAGACGATAGCTGCCAGCTTCTCTCCATCACAGCGCTAGTCTATAGGCTCCCACTGCTGCAGGTGAATGTGTGAGTCTTAACCAACTGTGGCAATCAATCACAGAGCTGATGTTCTGACCAGACCAGCTGTTACCAAGACAACTGTAGTGTGTTCTCTCTCTCTCTCTCTCTCTCTCTCTCTCTCTCTCTCTCTCTCTCTCTCTCTCTCTCTCTCTCTCTCTCTCTCTCTCTCTCTCTCTCTCTTTCTCTCGCTCTCTCTTGCTCTCTCGCTCTCTCTCTCACTCAGAGGCTATTCTGTTCCGCCTTATTTCCCTAATTCCTCATCTTCAGGTGGCTACTCTAAAGAAAGGGGACACAGCGGGGAGGGATTACCCAGGGTGGGGTCATTGAATTTTAACAGATTGGTCACTGATCCATCTATCTACCAGCTTCTGTCACTGGAATGAATACATCAGACCTGGTAGGGGAAGGGTTGAATATAACCAGAATAATGAGGGAAATGGAGAATAGTCTGCTTCATGGTACTAAAGTGGAACTTAGGGATTCCAATTGCTGAGGGTTATATTGAAATCTCTTCCCAGAGGTCAATAGAGATTCTGACTGAGATCTCTCTCTCAAATAACCGTAAGGGGGGGGAGGTATTGCTGAGCCTCCCGGGCTCAGAGAGTACCTTGCCCTGAGGCCACCATCCCTATATAGCAGATACTGGATTGTAACTCTGGAGTGTGGGTCTGCAAGGCTCCTGCTTCTGGGCTTCTAAAGGTCCAAGCATGGCCCTGTAGGCAATTTAGGGAGCCTGTGAGGAGGAAGTGAAACTTCAGGTCTACTTTTCTTCCTAGCTCCAGGCAAAATATCAATGAGAACTCAGACTGATGTGAAATGGAGACTTGGACCTTGCCAGAGCCCAGTGAGGACTCAGTAAACTGTTTTGCCAGAGGCTTTTCAAAAGTCTGTGGCATTAGAGCTGACTTCCCTCCTGCCTTTCCTTCCTCTCTCTACCCTACTCCATTTGATAATCCTGCCTATAGCCAATAGCACTGCTGGGCCTCTCTCACATCTGCAATTTTCCCAACCTACTGCTCCCCTAAACTTAGAGTGGTCTGAAGTGGCAAGGAGCTGAGAGTGATGATAGCTTGTTGTTCAGTGTAGGGTTTCACTGCCGTGGGGCCCAGGGGAGCCAGGCCCAGCAAGGTTCCAAGCATAGGGAGTGCTTTAAAGTTTCCCCTACATTTTCTCCCTTTCTCTCTGGTTCCATTCAGGGCTAAAATCACAGACACCTGTGAAAACAAAACTAGTATGGATGCTTGCTCACCAGCAGTGTCTCTGTTTTTTGTCTTTCTCATCTCCAGATCCAATGGAAATGCTTCCTAACTGATGATGTTATAACAGTGCCTGGAAGTCCAAGGCTGAATATTCAGCTGAACATACCTGAGTTGTCCCCATCACCATGGAAACCCAAAAGGATGAAGCTTCTCAGGCCAAGGATGTAGCAGCTTCAGGAGACACCCAGGACCAAGGAGCAGAGAAAGGAGCCAGGAAAAAGGCAGCTGAGTTAATAGAAGGACCAGCATCAGAGCTACCCATATCTGGCCCAGGTAGGCTGAAGAAAACTGCCATGAAACTCTTTGGTGGCAAGAAAGGCATCTGCACCCTGCCTAGTTTTTTTGGAGGGGGTCGAAGCAAAGGTTCTGGGAAAAGCAGCTCTAAGAAGGGTCTTAGCAAGAGCAAGACCCATGATGGCCTGAGTGAAGCAACCCATGGACCTGATGACATTATCAGTGAGGGAACTGGTCTTTCTTTACCTTTGCCTCAGTCACCCTGCCGACTTCCCAGCTCCCAGAGTGCTCTTGGGGCTTTGGAGACAGACTCCAGATGTAAGACATCTCTTGCTGGAGTAATAGAGAAAGCTGGGGCTGAGAAGCCTCCCTCTGTGCCTAAGCCAAAGAAAGGCCTGAAAGGCTTTTTTAGCAGTATCCGTCGTCACCGAAAGAGCAAGGTCTCTGGGGCTGAGCAAAGTGAGCCAGGGTGCAAGAAGTCTGAGGAAACCAGAGCCAGGACTCATGAACATGTAAGATCAGCCCTTCTACCCCATGCTGAGGAGACCCTTCAAGTCCCAAGAAAGGAAAATGTCAAATTCCAGGATGCTCCTGTGCCAAAAGTTTCTTTAGCACCAGAGCCTTCTCCAGCAGCTACCGAGAAGACAGTCTATAAAGATTCAGAAAAATCTATGGAGACCTGTGCCTCAACACTTTTGCAGCCAAAGCCTGACCCTAAATCCAGTGGCCTAGAGGAGCCCCACAGCCCAGGAACAGGGGAGAAAGTAATAGCAGAAGAGGTAAATCTGCCCAATGGCCCTGTGGGGGACCAGCTGAGTCTCCTGTTTGGGGATGTCACATCCTTGAAAAGCTTTGACTCGCTGACAGGTTGTGGTGACATCATAGCAGAGCAGGACATGGACAGTATGACAGATAGCATGGCCTCTGGAGGACAGAGAGGCAACCGAGATGGTACTAAGCGAAGTTCCTGCATGGTGACTTACCAAGGAGGTGGGGAGGAAATGGCCTTGCCAGATGATGATGATGAAGAGGAAGAAGAGGAGATAGAATTAGAGGAAGAAGAGGAAGTCAAGGAAGAAGACGATGACTTAGAATATTTGTGGGCAAGTGCCCATATGTACCCAAGACCCACTCTGAACCTGGGCTACCATCCTACCACTTCCCCAGGCCACCACGACTACATGCTCCTTGACTCAGTTCAGTCTTACTCTGGTCTAGCCCCTGGGGACCTTTTGACTCCTCAGAGTGACCAGCAAGAATCTGCTCCCAATAGTGATGAGGGTTATTATGATTCCACCACACCTGGATTTGAAGATGATTCTGGTGAGACCCTAGGACTTGTCCACAGGGATTGCCTACCCCGAGATAGCTACAGTGGAGATGCCCTCTATGAGTTCTATGAACCTGATGACAGTCTTGAGAACTCTCCATCTGGAGATGACTGCCTTTATGATCTCCAAGGTCACAATTCTGAGAGATTTGACCCCTTCTTGAACTTTGAGCCCTTTTCTTCCTCTCGGCCACCTGGGGCAACGGAGACAGAGGAAGAACGGCTAGTGACCATTCAGAAACAGTTACTGTATTGGGAGCTTCGGCGGGAGCACCTTGAGGCCCAAGAGGCACGGGAATCTCGTGCCCGAGAGGCTAATGCCAGACAGGCCTATACTCAAGAAGAACATGCTAGGGAGCCACATACCCGAGAAGTCCACACCCGGGAAGCATATGTCAGAGAGACCCCAGTCCGAGAGGCCTATGCCAGGGAGGTATGTTCTAGGGAGGCCAAGACCCGAGAGACTCAAATCCAAGAGGTCCAAACCCAGCAGGAAAAACCTATCATGGAGTATCAAATAAGGCCCTTAGGCCCATCAGTGATGGGTCTGGTGGCAGGGACATCAGGGATCTCTCAGACTACTCCCCGGGGAACCACCTCAGCTTTCCCTGCCACTGGGAACAGTGAGCCAGACTGGAGGGATTTCCGTCCTCTGGAGAAGCGTTTTGAGGGAAACTGCTCTAAGAAAGATCAAAGTACCTGTCTGATGCAGCTCTTCCAGAGTGATGCTATGTTTGAGCCAGATGTGCAAGAAGCAAATTTTGGAGGGTCTCCTAAGAGGGCCTACCCAACTTATTCACCCCTAGAGGAGCCAGAGGAAGAGGAGGTTGAAAAGGAAGGAAATGCTACTGTGAGTTTCTCGCAGGCCCTTGTAGAGTTCACCAGCAATGGGAACCTTTTTTCCAGCATGTCTTGCAGTTCTGACTCTGACTCATCCTTTACTCAAAACCTCCCTGAATTGCCCCCCATGGTGACCTTTGACATTGCTGATGTAGAACGGGATGGGGAAGGCAAATGTGAAGAGAATCCTGAGTTTCACAATGATGAAGACCTTGCAGCCTCCTTGGAAGCTTTTGAATTAGGGTACTACCAGAAACATGCCCTCAACAACTACCACAGCCGTTTCTACCAAGGTCTGCCCTGGGGTGTGAGCAGTCTCCCTCGATACTTAGGACTGCCTGGCATGCATCCTCGACCTCCACCTGCTGCCATGGCCCTCAACAGGAGGAGCCGTTCACTAGACACTGCAGAGACTCTGGAACTGGAGCTCTCCAATTCCCCCTTGGCCCAGGGCTACATGGAGTCTGATGAGCTACAGGCTCAAGAGGAAGATTCAGAGGCAGAAGAGGAAGAAGATGAATGGGGCCGAGATAGTCCCCTGTCCCTTTATACTGAACCGCCAGGAGCCTATGACTGGCCTGCCTGGGCTCCCTGTCCAATTCCAGTGGAGCCAGACCCTGCTTGGATAAGTCCCAGCCAGTTGGATGGGTCTTCTAGGCAGTCTCCCTATGGGCAAACAGCCTGTTGTGTACCTCCTGTGTCCATGCCAATGTTGCTATCAGTACCAGGGCCAGAGGCAAGGGCACCTAAGCAATCTGGGCCTCGGCATGCTCGGCCTTCACACCTACCCCTGCCAATGAGCTCTTGTTATAACCTCCAACCACAGTCCTACCAGAGTGTAAGGGCTAGGCCCCAAGATATTCTGCTGCCTATTGATGAACCCAGTTGCTCCTCTGGTTCTGGAGCCTTCAGCCCAAGCCCTCTGTCCCAGGCCAAACCTGTGGGCATCAGCCATTGCATCCCTCAGCTGCCCAGGATTCGGCCTGGGCCCCCACAGGCTCAGTCCATTCGTTATGGGGCTTCCAGCTTTGACCTGTCAAAGGAGAGGGCCGAGCAAGGTGCCTCTCTCCCTACCAGCTACTCCTCCACTGCCATGAATGGAAACCTAGCCCAGTAGTCATCAGTACTGGAGTGGGGCATGGGGCCTTAGCATGTGAATGGGGATCAGGGGTTGGGCAGAGGGACAGGGGGGTGGGGGTTGCTCTTCAACTTGAAAATCCTTTTGGCCAAGGAAAGCTCCTATGAGTTTTAACTTTTGTTTTCCAACTTTCCTCTTCTGCCATCTGTGGCCACATTCAGCTCAAGTACATCTGACCTGGGAGGCTACTGCTGATGTGCTCTTGATTTTTCCTTTCAGGGTTTCCTCTTGTAATCCATGCAGAGTTTGGGGTACTGTAATGTTGTGCCTATTCCAGTTGCCGAATTAGTGATATATATATGTATATGTATATATGTATATATACATGCACACATGCACACATACATATGTGTGTGTGCATGCATATATACACATAGCATGCATCCTTGACACAGGCTGAACCCTTAGTGCCCCAACCCTGCCAAGTAACACCCCTCCCCACAAGTGAATGATGAATCATTGATGAGAAACCAAGTCAACACTATCTCCCACTCGGAAACAGGAGACTATTTCTTTTAGTTACATGAAATTATGGTACAGTCCTCCCTGATCCTAATCTGTTCCTCCTTTTGGTCTTGCCATAGTTGCTACCATTACATCATCTGATTATAATCTATTGAGCTAGCTGTCCTTAGAATCAAGTAGCATGTGCTTCACTGCCCATTGCTGTGGACTTTGACATAGCCAGATGGGTGCCTTTTAACCTGGCCTGCCATAGCTTGGGTTGAAGATAAAATGCTGATCCCCTTAATGGAGTGATCAAACTGATCCGGCTGCAAACAAGACAAAATAGGGTTCTATTGTAGACACTGCAATAGTCTTGATCTCTGGAATGATGTATTTTTTCCTTCTTTTAAGCTTATGACTTGCCTGTGTTACAGATGTTTTTGAATTTTACTTCTTTTTTTCTCCAAAGACGTTTTCATGATTTCATCACAAAGAACACATTCTTTTAATTGAGATACAGAAAGAGAAATGGCCAAATATAGGGATTGGCTGTAGGAATTGGGGTTTTTACCGTTTCAGGTGAAGGATGGAAAAAGGAGGTCCATTTTGTCCGAGCTAGCAGGAGAAGATTTCAGAGCTCTAAGCAACCTAGCTTCTTAGAGGGAAAACTGCTACCCTCTGCCCCTGAGGAGGGGAGGCAAGGTTTCTTGAACCTTGCCCATCCCTTTATTTTGATATTGTAAAGAGACTCCAGAATAGCACTCCCAAGAGATGGGATATCAAAGGCATATTAAGCTGCTGTTTCAGACTCTCGAATGAACTATGTTCGAATAGTCAAGTCATTAGTATCATCAGAGAACCAGACTTTTTGAGAGAAAGACTTACTGTCTTCACTCTGCCAAACTGGAGGACTCTGATTTGCAGGGCAGTTGCAGCTCTCTATGGAATTAATGACACCCTCCCTTCTCTTCAATCCACACAGTTCATGTTAAACTAGCTTGTAAATAAACTGGTAGGAGCAGTTGATGTAAGGAAGACATTGTAACAAGCTAATCTTACCAGGCTCAACCTCATTCATCACCAATAAAGAGGGTTCCTTTGAAATTTCTTTATTGGAAATAGGCATATGGAAAACATTTTGCCTGGAAGTTTTAACCCAAATTATGAACCTTGCCCTGCTAACTGCCATCTCCGTGACTGTTAAGAGAAGAGGTTAACAGGGCTCTTGCATTCCTAAGATGTAGCAACTTAGTTTGGGAAGAGATGCCGTTGGCCCTCCCAAGTCAAGGTGACTTTGTGGACAAACTGTCCCTTGGCCAAAGGATGTGCTGGTCTATGTCACTGTTTCCAAGATTATGACTGGACCAGTGCTCATTCCAAACAAGAGCAAGCCTGGTTGGTATCTGCATCTATGAAAGTACCACATGAGTTTTCATGGTACCAACACCACTGCTCAAGGAACCCAGACCAGATCCCAGGCTGACTTTGTCTACATCATGAATAAAATCCATTCTGGAGAGTGGAAGGCATTCCTCACTCCAAGCACAGCATTCCAGGAGAGAAATACCCAAACCATTGGATTTATCACCAAAACCATCCTGGGAGGGTGGGGCTGAACTTGGCTTGGCTGTTTGGCAAGAAGTAAATATTCACCAAATGCCTTTATAACATGAGAAAACCCACCACTGCCTACATTTCTGCTTGTCCATCAGGGCAGCTCAAACTTCCTGTCTGTGTCTGCATAGCCACAGCAGGTAGAGTTATCACCAGCCTCCAGAGCCCACTGGGCCACTAGTCTATCTGGGAAGAGAAAAAATGCATAGTCAACCTTTGGTCAAAGCTGAGAGCTACTCAAGGACAGGAGGGCACCAAGCGGTAATGCTTCTTAGAGGAGCAGTCACAGCCCTAACATACTTTGCTGGGCTTCAGGTCACATGCCACAGATTAAGGTCTAAGATTGAGCAGCATTCATGGTTTGGACAACATCACTAACTAGATTTTTGCACTGTCTTGGCCAGCCCAGGGACAGTATGTTCTCCATTAGAAGTGGTGCAGTCAGTATGCATGGCTGCAGGAACAGACCTCTTTGAATCTCACTCTATATCCAAGCATTTCATGGCTAAATACCAGCTGCTGCCTAGAAAATGAAGGAAGGCCTGGCTGAGGGACATGGTGATGGCGGCACAGGGTGACAAAGGGAGAGCAAGCTATGCTCCAAGCCTCTCCCCAAACAGGCCAATTCTTGCTTGGCTTGCCCCAGACATGCCCCAGACCACCAAAGGTAAACAATAATGTTGGGTCCATATCTCCTAAGCTGTGGCCAGATGAGCACCATGTCTCCATTGTGAGGTCCTGGGATAATGATTTTGGATATGATTTCAAGAGGAGATACAACCTGAGAGGCAGTAGCTGCCTTATGGTGCTACCCAGCAGGCATATCTAGGGCCCAACAGCGCTGATCCTTAGATTCCTCAAATAGACAAGTCCTTAGAGGACCAGCAACTGGATAGAAAAGGCCTCTCTTCCAGGGCAGCCAGTTTCTTGGTGCTTTTGCACCTTCAAGGAAACCCTGCATTGTGGCCCACTTAAGGTCTGCCCTGCCCATCTAAACTTAGCTTGGGCACCAGTTCACTAGCATCCTGGGCCAAAGGTCTTGGTCAACACCAGACTGCTTCCTGAGTGCTGCACCAAGGAGGGGAATAGCTTCCCACACCCAGGGTTGTGCCTCCCATCCTGCTGTCAGCGACTTTCCTACCCTTGCCAGTGCTGCCACCCCCCTGCCCTTGGTGCCTGGGCCCAGTTGCTAAAGGGAGGCATGGGTGGTTTAGCAGGGAGAATTCAAGTTTACCCATGTGTGTGTTGCATCCATGTTGTTTTTAATTATCTATCTATCTATCTATCTATATATATATATATATATATATGTATGTATGTATATATATGTATATATATCAAAATCAATTATTTTTGTATTGTTTGCATTTTATATTCATGGAAAACAATGTATCAATTGTTCTTTTTGGATATATTTTATTTTCAAGCGGTGCTGTTTACAGTTTTAAACAAAAAGAAAATGTCACAAAAATTGCTGCTGCTTGTGCAGAGGCCTGGCATCTCAACTGCCCAGGGCCCTCCCTCTTTCCCTTTACCCTACCCCTGATGTATCACACTGTCCATACCCTGCCTGCATGATAGGACAGCAAATGATGCCCAGGTACTAAAAACAAGTACCAGGTGACGCAGACAGTGTGTCAACACCCTCCCCCCTTTTGTTTGAAAAGTGGAATGCCCATGTTGTGCTATTTGTCATGTTGAGTTTCTCCAAAGGAACATTTGGGGAACATTCTTTAACCAGTGGGAAGGGCAGGGGTTTCTACCATACCCCCTCTCCCCAAGAAACAGAAGGAGAGAGATGACAGAGATGCTTGAATCATCAGGAATTGGCCATTTCACTGAGGAAACCCTTGCATGGGACTTTCCAGGAACTCAGTTGATTGTGACACTTGCCCAGAAGAGACATTGGGGAACTTCTTGACCCCTTTTGCTGCTTTGAGGAAATCTCTACACCTGCCACCATTCCCTCTCCCTGGCTGTGTTCCAGCTCACACAGGGCTCATACTTTGGGGAACAGTGACTGTCAGGGTGATGGTTTGCTGGCCTGATCACAGTTTTCCACCCGATATACTATAGTCATTCCAAAGAAGAAAATCTACATGGCATGTAAAAGTGTGAGGGTTGGGGCTTTATTTTTATTGTTACTATTGGTGCTTATTTTTCCTGCATTATAATAGGGGTGGGGTGGGGGTGGGGAAAAGAAGCCAGGAATGTATATTTAGGTCATGTTAAATAAAATGACTGGGGGACAGAGGGAATAAGTTAGACATTGCAATACAGCCCCACTCAGTTGTAAGAGTTCTTTTCCCGTGCAGAAAGGGGAGCGTGGCCCCTGGCTGTGCCCTAGCTTCCCCTTTCCCATCACTGAGACAGAATTGTCTGGATTGTGACCTCGCCAATACTAGCTCTCACTAATATCTGGACATCTCAATGCACTGCCTGTTTGTAACAGCATATATTTATTTTGCTGAATGTTAATAAACTGGGTTCAAGAGGGAACCCCACAGTCACTAAAGTGCATTCTTGTGGTTTGTTCTATAGCAGCATGTCTGTGACCCATGGTTGTTGGTTTTGCCCTGGATTGGAAATGGAGGAAGCAAAAAGATGGGCCAGAGGCACCCAGTAAGGGAAATAGAAGCCAGGGCTATAACTGGACATAGAACTTCAGTTCTTCATGCAATCCATACCCACATCCCAATCCAATGTTTTGTTGGTAAACTCTGTCATACTTTCCACACTCTGAGAATTGCCAGGGCTGGATAGCATTTCTATAATTAGCCTCAGTTCATGCAAGTGTGCTGGCCTCCGCATCAACTAGGGAAGAGGTGAGGCCTTCCTACTAATGGCTTTATCAAAAGGATATATCTATCTAGTGGTAGGACTTTCAGGTCAACCTGCAAGAATGGCCTCCTTTACTCAGGCTTATGTGCAGAGATACTGGCTGGGCAGCTGCCTGCTCCACTTATTCAGCTGTAGGGCTGAGTAGGGAGCTTGTGACTTTTGCCTCTTATTACAAGAAGGTACTATTTGTTGTATGCCACAATAGTAACCCAGTCACTTTGGGATCATGTCCTGATACCCAGGCTTGTCTTAATCTAGCTGAGAATTACCTGGCCCCATTTGTGCCATCAAACAGGCAAAGACAATTGTGTTACTAGCTTTAGTTTCTCCAATCCAACATTATCCTTCACTCCTGACAAGTAGTAACTTCTGCTGGTGGACTTCCTTGAGTTCTGCCCAATTGGCATTTTCAGATCAAAATGCCTGAAATAATAGCTGCTTTAAAGTGCTGTGAACAATGTTGCCACAGACACAATTGCAGGGCTCCCTGGGGCCCTTTCTAGATTAGTAAAGAAGCTTGGTGATTCCTATGACCTAATGAATCAAGGAAAGCTGAAATGTAGGCAAATTAGCAAGAAAGGAGCACCTCCTGGGAAGGGAGCAGATAAGTCATAGAAATTGAATACTCTACCCTGAACTACTCATGGAGAAAGGTCATACCCACTCAGGGAACTTTTGGAGCAAGACCATCTGGGAATGTCCATCAAATTTTATTACATGGAACGTTAAGGGTGTCATGAAGCGCCCTAGGTTTCTTCCCTAATTTTTGTTCCTCATTAATCAACTGGGACTTGAGCAAATCCCCTCTCCTTCTGAGTCTCATCTTCTCCATCAATAGTATGTAGGTAGTGTGGACACAGATATGACTGGACTAGTTTCCATATGCAAGTCAGAAGACTGGGCTATCTTAAGGCGACCCATGAAAACTTTACAACTACCTAAGTCCAGCACTCCCCACACTTAATCTCACTCAGTTGGCCTAGAGTGGAGTTATATTTTGTGGTACCCCACATGACTGGTGCATTGGACCTGCTGGACAAGAACAGTGGTAAGAGCTCCTCATGCTCTTCTATGACTACTGATGGCTGTCTCCACTGTGGCCCCCCTGGGGAGTCCTTTGTAACACTAGAAGGGAGTGTTGTGGAGGGAACCTCCTAGGCCTTCCCTATATCACAAAGAAAACCACCTCAATCAGCTCCATCACTGTTCTGTGATCCACTTGAGGACTGGGGTTGTGCCTAGAAAATGGGCTGCCTTTTTCCCCAATTTCTGTTTAAAGCAGATGTTATCCTGACTGAAAAGGGATATTTGTACAAATCTTTTGGATGATTCTGTGGGCAAGTTAGTAACTCTCCATTGTCCCCACCCTGATGGTCTGTGTGTCATACTGAATGTGTTCTCTTTCTGGGTAATTACTAGACTTTGGACTTCATGACTTTTTGGAGCCAGACCTAGCCAATAAAAGCAAATAATCTGAGAGTAGCACTTTCTAGTTTGCAAATGCCTTCCATTTCCATTATCTTCTAAAATGTTTCTTCAGGCAGGTAGGCAGATCAGATAATTTCATCCCCATTTTACAGGTAAAGAAATGGAAGTATGGAGGGAGAAATAAAATGATTTGTTCATAGTAATGTAGGACATTGACTAAGTCAAGGTAGAAAAGAGTGTGGGACAGTATAGGTGGAAGACATTGTAGAAGAGAAAATGTGCTGCTAATAATTCTCCAAGTACAGAATAAATAATATCACTGATGTGTGCCAGGCACTAAAACTACATTATCTTTTATAATCCTTACCTTAATTCTATGAGATTGGCATTGTGTTTATGTGCATTTTTGCATGAGAAAACTGAGTCTCAGAAAGGTTAAGATTCTTGCCAAAGTTCACATACATCACAGACTCCAAATATCATGTCTTTCCATTGTACTTATAGTGAATCTTCTTGCTAGCTATACATTAGGGTTTACTAGGTGTGAATACTAGCGATATCCCCAACAAGCTAAAAATCAGAGGATCCTAAAACTAAAGGGACCTACTGGCTTCCTCCTTCTCCCATTGGGCCCAGCCAAGTCTCCCAGCTCTGAGCTCTGGTCAGATGCCCTTGTGATCTCATGGAGAGACTTCCTTCCCCCATTCACACCACTGGCTTTGGATCTTTGGGAATGGCTTCCAATAGGTGGACCCAACCCTCCTTCCACTTAAATCTGGCAATAAGCGACCTGGGAAAGATGATAGCAGAGTGAGTCAAAAGACATGAGCATTTAGATGACTGTAGAATGGACCTCACAGAGTTTTAAAAACTCTCTATATATTAACATATCATTTGCAAATAGTGATAGTTTTACTTCTTTCTTCCCTTATTTGGGTTCCTTGTATGTCCTTTTCCTGCCTAATTGCTGTAGATAGAACGTCCACTATTTTATTGAATAGCAATGGTGAGAGTGGATATCCTTGTCTTGTTCCAGATCTTAAAGGGAAGAATTTAAGTATCTCACAATTAAGAATGACAATGGCTGTAGGTTTCGTGCATATGAATTTTATTAAATTAAGGTATATTCCTTCTATTCCAATAATTTCAGGGGTCTTCATCATAAATAGATGTTAAACTTTATCAAATATTTCTCAGCATCTATTGATATGATCATATGATTTTTACTTTTCTTTTTGTTGATGTAGTGAATTACATTGATTGATTTGTTGGATTTTCAACCATCCTTGTGTCCGTTGTATTAATCCCACTTGGTCATGATGTATTATCATATTGATGCACTGTTGGATTCTGTTTGCTAGGATTTTGTTGAGGATTCTTGCATCTGATTTGATTAGGGAGATTGGTCTGTAGTTTTCTTGTGTTATCTTTGTTTAGTTTGGGTATTAGTGTAATGCTTGCTTCATAAAATGCATTTGGTAGTATTCCTATTTTCTCAAACTTTTGAAAGAGTTTTTGTAGGATACATACCATTTCATTTTTAAATGTTTGGTAGAAATAATTTTTTAAACCATCTGGACCTGGTTTTTTTTTGGGGGGAGGTTTTGATTACAGTGGTCAACAGTGAAATCATTACTGACTTAAAAAGGCCCTTCTCTGTAGTATCTTGGTGTGCTGAACATGAATATAATCCTGAACATTTTTTATTAGCTCTCATTTTGAATGTATTTCATATAATTTATTTCACATATTTCACCGTGTAAATTTATCCAGTAGGACTTCAACAACATCCTAAATCAGCCTAGAATGATATAATATTACACCACATTGCATACCATCATGAACACATCATCCAGAGTTGATTGCATCATTTTCTGATGCAATGCAATACTACTGCCAGGCAGCTGCTGAGGTAAGCTGACGTCAGCAGTGCACTATATAAGGCTTGAAAGGTTGAGCATTGAAAATATTTCAGACTTTGTGCAAGACAGTTTAAGCTACTGTTCCATAGAACTGTTATTATTTTATCCATTTAGGCACAATAAAGAACAGTAATGCCTCAAAAGTGCGCTAATAGCGTGGACAATTTCTGCTCTATTTGTGGGGAAGTGACATTTGCCAACCAGAAGAAAAGTATCACTTCTTAAGTGAAGAAGGCTTTTCATCTTTACTACAGATGCAAGGTTGGTGACCAAGACAAGCCTTGGGCCCTGCATATATGCTGTGCTGCATGTACAACACAGCTTTCACAGTGGTTAAATGACAAAAGACCATCAATGCCGTTTCCAGTCCCCATGGTGTGGAGAGAGCCAAGCTTCTGCTTGGTTCCTCCTCTTTCCAGTGGAATAACGAAGCAAAAGAAATCGAGAATAGTCTACCCAAACATTCCATCTGCATTGAGACCAGTTCCATGTGGTGAGGGACTTCCTATTCCAGAACCTCCAGCAGAATATTCTCTCGATTCATCTGATGAGGAACAAGGGTGAGCCGTCCTGTTCTTCTCCTGTTCCAGCAGCATGCAGTGTTCCAGATTTTCACTGTGGTGCATCATCAACCCCACACAGACTAACACAGAAAGATCTCAATGACCTGGTTCATGATTTGGACTTATCCAAGAGCAAGGCAGAATTGCTAGGATCAAGACTCCAACAATGGAATCTTCTAGAAGAAGATGTCACAATTACTTTCTATCAAAAGCGCAACCAGCAGTTGGAGCCTTTCTTCAGAAAGGAAAGTACTCTGGTATTCTGTTCCGATATCGAGGGCCTCATGAATGCTTTAGAAATCACTCATGACCCGCGGAAACTATTTCTAGACTCTTCGAAACTGAGTCTTAAGGTTGTGCTTTTGCACAATGGAAATTGTCTTCCATCTGTTCTATTCCTGAACAGCTGTACAAGAGACAAGCGAAGAAATCTAAGAAGTAGTCTATGACTTGATTTTTTACAGGTATTAACCATAGGCCTATTTCTATTGGCATGCATTTCGTGATGTAAACATCAATTTATTGCAGATTACCAAAAAAACTAGAGCCAAAATTAGAATTTGACTGTCATATTCGTGTGGAGCACATACAAATTGATAGGAAATGACTAATTTTATTTCAGTAACATGACTTTTGTAAAAATTTGTTGACCAGTGTTATTGTTTCAATTTCGCTGCTTGTAATAGATCTGTTCAGGTTTTCTATCTCTTCTTTATTCACCTTTGGATGCATGTATAGTTCTAAGAATTTGTCCATCTCATCTACATTGTTGAACTTGTTTGAAATTTTCATAATAATCTCTGATTATCCTCTGGATTTCTGCTGTGTCGTAATTTATCCTCTTTTATTTATGATCCTATTGAGTTTTCTCCCTTTTTATCTTTGAGAACATGGCTAGAGGTTTGTTTATTTTGCTTACGTTTTCTAAGAACCAACTTTTGGTTTCACTGATCTTTTTTTTAATAATATATATTTTTATTGTTATTTATGTCTTTTATGGTTTCACTGATCTTTTGGATAGTCTTTTTTATTTCTATTTCAACATTTCTACTTGAGTTTTTATTATGTCCTTTCTTCTACTGTTTTTTGGGCCATTTGTTGTTTTTTTACTAGTTCTCCGAGATGGAAGATTAGTTTTTTTTTTTTATTCTTTGTAGTTTCTTGATGTGGGCCTATATTGCTATATACTTTCCTCTTTTTCCTGCTTTTTTTGTATCCCATATGTTCTGCAAGTATGTGTCCTCTCTGTCATTTGTCTCAATAAATTTATTTTGTTCTTTGATGTCCTCTTTGATCCAGCAGTCTTTCAGTAACATGTTCTTCAGTCTCCATGTAATGGGACAATGTAATGGGATTGTTTCTTGCTTTCTTTTCATAGTTGATTTCCACTTTGATGTATTTATGGTCACTGATGATAGTTGTTGGTATGATTTCAATCTTCATTGTTTGTTGATATTTGTCTTGTGTCCCAGTGCATGTTCTGTACTGGAGAATGATCCATGTGCTCTTGAGAAGAATGTGTATTTAGTGTTTTTTGAGTACAATGTTCTATAGATGTTTGTTAGGCTCATGCATTCTAGATCTCTGTTTAGGGCTATTATGTCCTTGTTTATTTTTTTTCTCACTGATCGGTCCATTGGTGAAAGTGAGGTGTTGAAGTCTCCTATCTCATATGCATTTTCTCTAATGTCTGTTTTCAGATTCAAAAGTAATTATCTAACATATTTTGGCACTTCTTCATGAGTGCACACATATTGATTAGTGTTATAACTTCCTGCTCTGCTGTTCCCTTGATCATTATGTAGTGTCCATCAGTGTCTGTAGTCACCTTTTTTTAGTTTGAAGTCTATTTTATCTGATATAAGTATGGCTGGCCTTGCCTTCTTTTGGGGGCCATTTGTTTGTATAATTTTTTTCCAGTCTCTACTTTTAATCTATGTTTACCTTTGGCTCTTAGGTGTGTTTCTTAGAGATAGCAGAAGACTGGGTTCTGTTTTCTAATCCAGCCGGATACTGGTTTTTTTATTGATGAATTTAGTCCATTTATGTTTTGTGTGATTACTGATACATGGGAGTATATAATTGCCATTTTGTTTATCATTTTGTGTTTCTATCCATTACCTTTTTCAGTTCTTACTGTTCATTCCTCTGTTGGTTTTGATTTTAAGCTTCTTGTAATATTTCTTGGTGTGGGGGATTGGGAGTAGCAAATTTCTGAACATTTTGTTTGTTTCAGAAGGTCCTTATTTTTCTCTCATATAGGAAGGACAATTTTGCAGGATAAAGTATTCTTAGGTGGCTTTTTTTTTAATCTTGGAGTTTTTTAAATATGTTGCTCCATTCTCTTCTTGCTCATAGTGTTTCTTCAGAGAAGTCTGATGTCAACCTAATTGCTTTTAATTTTTAAGTTATCTGATTCTTCCCATTGGTCAATTTCATTAATTTTTCCTTGTCTTGACTATTAGAACCTTCATTATTATGTGCCTTGTTGTAGTTCTCCTTTCATTATTATAGCATGCTGTGTTTCTAGTTTCCCACATGTCTATTTTCATTTCCTTCTTCATGTTTTGGAAGTTCTCTTTATTTCCTTGAATAGTTTTTGGGCTCCTTATTCTCTCTGTTCACCTTCTGGGATTCCTATGACTCTTATATTTCCTTTCTTCATTGTGTTGGATATTTCTCAAAGTGTTTCTTCATTCTTTTTCCTTTGTCCCTTCTTTCCTTTTCTTTTTTGGGTTCTTTTTATATCTGTATCTTCAAGAGTATTGATTCATTCTTCCATTTCATCAATTCTGTTTTCATTTTTTCCCCGGAATTCTTTAGCTCATCCATTGATGTTTTAACATTCTCCATTTCCTTTATTTTATTTGAAGATTCAATTTCATTCTTTTGTTTGTTGATTGCATATCTCATATCATTCTTTTCCTTTCCTTCTTATTTAAGTTTTTTTAATCATGGCAATTCTGAATTCTCTTTCTGTAAGGCAGAGATTCTTCCAAGTCAGTGTTGGTGAGTTCTGGGATCTGGTTTCCTTTTTGTGGTGTGTCATTCTCCAGAGGGCTTCCTTGTCTGTTAGGATTTTTCTTTCTCCCTGTTGTTTTGCTTTTAAATTTGTTCCATGCTGATACCAGTGGGCATGACTTTGGTGAGCTCCTACTGGGACATCAGTTACTGGTGACCTGACTGTGTCTGGCAGTCACACCAGGTTTCACAAGGACTGTGATGCTGTGGATGGACTGATGAGCACTTCCCTGGAGGTCACTAGTCTCTGTGTGCTGTTGGTCTTTCTTCACATACAGATCCAGGTGGAGTCAGCACTGGAGCTCAGATGTTGCACAGAGCCTGTGTTACACTGAATATGTGCTGAAGGTCAGTCTCTCCCATGGTTGTTGCTCACCTTTTGGTTGCTGAGCCCTCCCCCTACCTCCCTGGCTTCACTCACTCAACTGAATAACTTTTACAAAAAAATATCTATATAGGTTGGCCAATTTTTTATTGGGTTGTCATTTTTGTGGTTGAATTGTATAAGTAGTCTGTATATTTTGCTGATTAGTTCCTTGTCAGATGTGTGATATGCAAATATTTCTTTCTCATTCTGCAGGTTGCCTCTTTATTTTTGTAAAAATTTCATTTGAGATACAATAGTTTATCAGTTTGATGTAGCTCCACCTGCTCATTTTTACTTTGTTTATATTCCCATTGGAGTTGAGCCCCCAGATATCTTTGTGGTAGATGTTTTGTAGAGTGACCCTTATGTTTTCTTTCAAGTATTTGATGGGTTTGGTCCTTATAGCCCCATCTTTTATCCATTATGAATTAAATTTTGTGTATGAAGTGTGGATCTAGTTTTATGTTTTGTATGTGGTTTTCCATGTTTCCCATGACCATTTGTTAAAGAGGATTTCTGTCTCCTTTATCATAAAATGACCGTCCTTATTTATGGGGGTTCATCTCTGGGCTTTCTAGTCTATGATATTGGTTTGAGTTTTTTTATTTTGTTTCAGTGATGTTTTGGTTGCTATATAGCATAGTTTGAAGTCAGGGAGTGTGATACCCCCATTTTCTTCTTTTCTCTTAGGTTTGCATTAGCTATTTGCAGTCTTTTGTGGCCCCATATTAATTTTATGATTGTTCTATTTGGTTGAAAAAATCATTGGGATTTTGATAAGAATTGCATTGCCTCTGTAAATTATTTTTAGATATTATCACCATTTTTAATGTGTATTTTTCCAATCCAAGAGCAAAGGATATCTTTCCATTTCTTTGTGTCTTCTATTTCCTTTAACAGCCCTATAGTTTTCAATATATAGGTCCTTAACCTCCTTCAGTAAATTTACTACCAGGTGTTCATTCCTTTTTGATATGATTATAAATAGGATTTTTTCTTATTTCCCTTTCTTCTGATACATTGTATTCACATAGAAATGAAACTGATTTTTCTGTATGGATTTTGTATACTGCCACTTAACTGTATTCATTTTTATTTCTAGTAGTTTTTAGTGGAATCTTTTGTTTTCTTTATGTATATTATCATGTCATCTGCAAAGTGTGACAGTTTCACTTTTCTAATTTGGATACCTTTCATGGCGTATTTTTGTCTAATTGTTTTGGCTTGATACTATGTTGAACAACAGTGGTGACAGTGGGCATCTTTGTTTTGTCTTTGATCTTAGTGGAAATTCTTACAGCTTTTCACTAATGAGTATGATGTTGCCTGTGTGTTTGTCATATATGGCAGTTATAATGGTTAGGTAAGTTCCATTTGCTTCCATTTTATTGCTTTTTTTAATTTTAAACCAGGAATGAATGTTGAATTGTAGATCACTTTTTCAACACTGGTGAAAAACATCAAGTGATTTTTCTTGATCTGAAAAATCTGAATGATTCTGATTGATTTGTGTATGTTAAACCAGCTCTGAGTCCATATAATAATGTTTTCTTCATCATGGTGGATGATTCTCCTAATATATTGATTTATTTGGTTTACTAGGATTGCATTGATAATTTTTACATCTATGTTCATCGATAATATTGTCTATAATTTTCTTTTTTGTACTGTCCTTATTTGATTTTGGGGATAAAAGTAGTATTGGCCTCGTAGAATGTGTTGGGGGTTTTCCATTTTCCTCAATTTTTTTTGAAGAGTTCTTATAAGAAAGTTTTGAAGATTTGGCAGAATTCACTGTAGAAGCCACCTTGTCCTGTACCTTTGTTCTTAGGGACAATTTTTATTACTCTTTCAATTTCTGCACTGGTGATTTGACTGAATAAGCTATTTCATCCTGATTCGTATTGGAAGTTTTTATGAAAAAAAATGTTACTTTCTTCTAGGTTGTCCAGTTTTCATAGAGATTTTCATAGTAGTTTCTTATGATTCTATGTATTGCTGTATCATCTGTTGTAATTTTTCCTCTTTCTTTTCTGATTCTACTTATATGGATTTTCTTTCTTCTTTTCTTACTAAGCCTACATAAGGGCTTATTCATTTTGTTTATGTTTTCAGAGAACCAGTTCTTGGTTTCACTGATCATTAGGATTGTGTTTTTTGTTTCTATTTCATTTACTAAAGCTCTACTTTAATTATTTCCTTTCTTTTCCTGATTTTTAGATATGTTTGCTATTATTTTTCTGTTTCTTTCAGGTGTAGAGTTAGATTATAATATCATTATTTTTTATTTTTCTTATGTTTTTAGTGTGGGTTTTTATTGCTATGACTTAACATGTGGTACTGTTTTGAGAGTATCCCATTGGTTGGGTAGCTTGTCTCTCACATTTGTAATGGTCTATGATATTTTTTGTTGTTCCTTTTTTTAAAAGATTTATTTATTTATGCATACAAGCTGGGTACAGGCCAGAGGTGTGGGGTGGCGAGAGGGTTCACCAGAGACAGAGTGGGGAGCAAAACAGGCAGATCGACGGAAACACACTGCTGAGGGGAGCAGCGGGCAAGGCAGGAGAGGTCTGCCGCACCTTGTGGGAATCTCCCCAGCTGGGCGACACTGCTGATAACTCCACAGCACAGCACTTAACCACTGCGCCACCGGGAGGCCCCTGTTGTTCCTTCTTTGAACCCAGAGTTGTTCCGGAGCATTTTGTTTGATTTCCACATTTTGGTTTATTCCAGGATTCTTTTTGTGGTTAATTTCTAGTTTTACCCCATTTTGATCTGTGAATATGATTGATTCTATTTTCATATAGTTTCTGACACATGTTTTGTGTCTGAGCATATGATCTATTCTTGACAATGTTCCATGTGCACTTGAGAAGAAAGTATATTTATTCATTTTGGTATTGAAAGCTGTATATATGTCCATTAAGTCTATCTGGTTCAACATTTCATTTAAGGGCTTTACTTCATTTTTAATTTCCTGTCTACATGATCTATCCCTTCATGAAAGTGGTGTATTGAGGTTTCTAACAATGATTGAATTTTTGTCAATATGTTGTTTTATGTCTGTTAATCATTGTTTTATATAACTTAGTCCCCCTGTGTTAGGTACATAAGTATCAATAACAGCTAAGTCTTCTTGATAAATTGTTCCCTTGATCATTATATAATAAACATCTTTGTCCCTAACTAGATTTTTCTTTAGCTAAAAGTTTAGTTTGTACAATATGAAAAGATTGATTGCTGCTCTTCTCTTTGGCTTTTGAAACCTTGCTCCAAACTTTTACTTTTAGTTTGTTTTTGACATTCAGCTTTAAATGGGTCTCTTGTAAACAAATTATAGATAACTGAACTTTTAAAAAGTACTTTGTAATTATTTGCCTTTTAATTTCTGAATTAAGTCCATTAACATTTTAGTGTGATTCTTGATCTATGCTTATTATCATTCATTATTATTTGTTATTATTTTATTTTTTGGATGTTTCTATTTTCATTTGTTTTTCTCTTTCTGGATGACTTTTCCTAGTGTTTCCAACAATTTCTTTGATTTTTCTCCTTTGAGCCTCTATCCTAGATTTTTGTTAGTGGCTCCCATCAGAGTAATGTCTAAATTACTATGTCTCAATAGGATCTTTATGAGCTGGTGTCCACTCTCTAATAATGATACAGTTTATGTCCATTTTCCCCTCCCCTTTAGTGTTTTGTGTTGTTGTTGCTGTTGATTAATAATATTCTTTCTCATGGTTCTGATTTTGTATTCTTCTGCCATTTTGCTAGGGTTTTTTTTTTTTTTAGCCTTTTCATTTCTTGTAGAAGAACACCTTTCAACATTTCTTGTGGGCCAGGGCTGATGGTGATAAAATCCAATTACTTCTGGAAAGCCTTTATTTTACCTTCATAGTTGAATGATACTTTGGCTGGGTAGAGTATTCTTAACTGGAATTTCTTATCTTTTAGGATTATGAAAACTTCCATTTTCTTCATGCCCAGATAGTGTCTGGGTAAAATCTGAGGAAATCCTAATTTGGGTGACTTTGTAAATTATTTTCATTTTTCTGACTTCCTGTAAAACTTTATTTTTGATGTTCAATAATTTAACAATGATATGTCTTGGCATAGGTGATTTTGCATTTGGAAATTTGGGTGTTCTGTCTCCTTCCTGGACAGCCATACTTAATTTCCTGAGGTTTAGGAAATTCTCAGTTATTATTTCTTTGAATAAGGTCTGCTTCTTTTTTCTTTTTCTTCATTTTCTAGGATACCCATTATCCTTGTTGAAAGGTTGACCTGGGAGGTGGTGAATGGGGCCTCTGAAAACTGCTGACAGGGAGGCCTTGGAACTAAATTTTAATGAACAGGACTTGCCTCACTAAACTCGCCCTACTGACCACAGCCACCTGGGCATCATCAGGCCCTAGACAGGCCTGATAACTTTGTAGAACATCTGCTGGTTCCACATATCTGTGCCATAGCTGACCTTGCATAACTGTACTCTTACTCCAGTATATAGGACACCCCCACTTTCTGCTGAGCACTACTTCACTGGCCTCCCTCTTGTGAACAACCCATGAACCTCACCCAGGAGTGCTCCCAATAAAGACTCCTTTGTTAGTCATGTTAGTCCTGGACTCTTTTATTCCCTCCTAATACCTCGCGAACATTCCACTTATATTTCCTCTTTCATTTACATTTACTATTTCTCATAGAAATTCCTCATTTTTGCTATGTCTTGTTTCTATTTCTTCTTATTGGTTGATTTGTATCTGTGGGATCACCAGCCCCCACCCTTTGTTCCTGGGATGTAGTTTAGTGCCAAGTCCTGGGTAAAGCTAGAATGAGTCAGGGAAGGCCCCTCTTCTGGGACAAAACTCTAAGTTGAGGATATCTGCTGTAAACAGCAGGAGACATTATGGCCAGTTGAGCATAACCAGCTATACCACTTCAATAGGAAGTTAAGTGTAAATAAAATTAGAGGTAGAATGCTTTGAGCAGTAATAGCTGTGGCACCCCCCAGGGCAACTGCCTGGATTCCCTGCCCCCTCGCTTGTGCGAGGCTATGATACATCTCTATACACATCCCCACCATACACCTTCCTCCCTACTGCCCACCTTCCTGAATTCTAGGCTCTTCCAATAAAAGTGTGTGACTGGGCCAGAAGGGCGGCCATTTCTCCAGAGATGTGAGCCTTGAGGCTGCATCTCCAGAGAGGTGGTCCCTCTAGGTGACCTCTCATCCTCTCACTACTTGGACTCTTGAGTCGTTTATTTCTCCGTCTTGTGCCACTTCCAATGTTGCCGCCCCGCAAGGTGACAAATGGTGACTCTGACGTGATAAACTTAAAAGACACAATGAGCTTGGAAGACTTGATGAGTTTGGAAAAAAGAGCATGGGACCAACCTCATATCGCCCTGAAAAAAGAGGGAGCCCAACAAAAGGTTGGAATCAGCCCCCAGAAGAGGGGAGCCAGAGGAAAAGGGCAAGTAAAGGACGTCAGACTACATTTTAGGTAAGTAAAACAAGACTGTGGTAGATTTAGTTCCACATGTCTGGAAAGGTCAAGTTAGGTTCTTTCACCTAGTGGTCTCTTTTTTCCTGTCTCTGTCTATTCCTTTATCTTTATCTTTATAAAAGTAGGCTGAAAAGGCCGTATGTTGTATAAATAGGCCAAAGAGGCTCACCTGGTGAATATTTCTCTTTTGTTTCTCTTATATAGGCCACAAAGGCTCATCTGGGGAATGTTTCTCTTGCTAAACTTTTCCTTTATTTTGGAGCCAATTAAGAGGCCATACCAAAAGGGCATAGTTTGGCACTTAAACACCACAAGGGTAGCCACCATAAGACTCCTGTGAGAGGATAAGCTAAAAGCCAACCGGGATTAGGGACTAGCTGCCTGCCAGCTACAAAAAAGGTCTGGCCATCACATGAGGGACTTCCGTCTCTGAAAAAAAAAAATGGACACATATACCATCTAGAAGCTCGTCTGGGGGTTTCCCATAAAGGATTGATTTGGCAGCCTGGAATGTTTTTTCTTGCTCTCGGCAAGAGGATTCAATACTGCGTCACGACTTGGAAAGCACCCACCCTAGTATGACAGCTGGGGAAACCGTTTTCTCATCTAAGAACCACACAAGATCCAATACAAAAACTCCACCTCGGTCTCATATCCCCTGTTAGGTATCTAAGTGGCTCCTCTTCTCTTTCTCTTTCTTTCCTTTTCTTGGACACAAGCTTACCTTCTTACAATATGGGGAATACTCTAACATGTGGGAAAAAACAACATAAAAAGCAACTACAGGATCTTTTAAAGTTACAAGTTGCAAGGTAACAAAGAGAGAGTTAAAAGATCTCATAACCATTAAAAAGAGATGCCCCTGGTAGCCTAATAAAAAAAAAAACAACCTTTAAATTTAAATAATTAAATAAAGGTAGGGCAATGGCTAAGGCCATCAGCCAGCCCAGTGAACAATCTCACCTTTCCACATAAAATCTCTTCAAATTACACTAAAACCCCTCAAGGGGATAAAAAATGTCCTGGGGGCTCCTTCCAATTAGTTATTTGAGGAGGAGGCCATGGTCCCCAACACTAGATATTGCCATTTACAGTTTTTAAAAAATTTACATATTTCTCATAATGAGAGTCAAAGTTCATTTACAAAATAAACTGTCAAACTTATTTCAAAAATGGGCATAATATGACTACATGGGACTAAAAGTTTCTCAAAAAAGTGGACTCTCCTTTTTGTCCACCTTAACATACTATTCTATAGGTAAAAATTCTATTTCCCTGTATTTTCCTACAAAATGCTTATTAATTAAGTAAAAAGAAATCTGAATTGCCTATTGGGCCTATAAAAAGTTAAATTTCTTGTTAAAATTAACCTGGTAAAAATTCTACAATAAAAATACAGCTTTCTTTAAGTTAAATTCCAAACCTTACATTTCTAATAAAATTGAAAAACAGACAAACTACAAAATAAAATCTTTATGTCTTCTGTCTTTTCTATTCATGGTCCATTAAAGAGTTTTCTTTGTCCTACAAATGCCCTTGATCTCAATAAAACAAAACAAAGTAAAACCTAAAAATCATGTCTTTAATAATACAAAGTCAATAAAAATTTTCTCTTCTAAAAAAGTTAATGAAAACAATCTGTTAATAAAATTTCTCAATATCTAAAATTTAATAATTTAAAACATACATGACTTAGGTTATAATTATGGATATTGATACTTTTTATATCTTTAAATGTACTTACTTAACACAAGCAACAACAAAAAAATTAAAATTTTAACTGGTTTCTCCAACTTAAACTTGTTCTTTTTATAATTATTTACATGGTAACCAAATTTCGTATAAAACTAAGGTTAAACTAATTTTAATAATAAAATTTGTTTAATATCTAAAATCATTTAAACTAAAAATTTAAAACTATCACAATGTCTTACAATCTAAATATTAAAATAAAATATAATAACTAAATACAACTAAAATATGGATTTTAAAATGATATATTTAAAAATCAATATTTTAGGGCTTCCCCACTGGCACAGCGGTTAAGCGCTGTGCTGTGGAGCTGTTGGCAGAGGCAACACAAGTTTGATGCCCGGTTGGGGAGATTCCCACATGGTGCGTCAGACCTCTCCTGCCTCTCCTGCTGCTCCCCTCAGCAGTGCGGTACCGTAGATCTGCCTGTTTTGCTCCCCACTCTGTCTCTGGTGAACCCTCTCGCCGCCCCACAACTCTGGCCTGCGCCCCAGCTTGTATGCATAAATAAATAATCTTAAAAAAAAACTTCCTTTCAAAAAAATAATATTTTAAAAGTCTTAATTTTTTTTAAAGATCTGTTTACTTATGCATACAGCCTGGGGCACAGGCCAGAGGTGTGGGGATATGAGAGGGTTCACCAGAGACAGAGAGGAGAGCAGAACAGGCAGATCGATGGAAACACACTGCTGAGGGGAGCAGCGGGCCAGGCAGGAGAGGTCTGCTGCGTCATATGGGAATCTCCCTGGTCTGGCGTCGAACTCGCATCCTCACTGCCGACAGCTACACAGCACAGCTCTTAACTGCTGTGCCACCAGGGAGGCCCAAAAGTCTTAAAATTTAAAGTTAATTGGTTATCTTTAAAATAAAGTGGTATTAAAAATAAATAAACAGTAAAAACTAAAACTTATCTTAAAAATTTTATATACACTAACAATATTCTATAAAAAATTTACCTCATTTTACTATCAATAGTGCATCTGTGTTACACCAAACTTTGTTCCTTTTTATATATATAATTTTTTTAATTAAGATATCCTAAAACTAATACTATTGAGCATTCAAAAAAGACAAACACATGCAATTTGCAGCCGCATGGATAGAAATAGAAGGGATCATGCTCAGCGAAATAAGCCAGAAAGAAAGAAAAAATATCTAATGGTTTCACTTATAACAGGAATATAAGGGAACCAAACAAGAGACACTCAGAGAAGGAGGGGAAAAATAAGGGCTCAAAAAGGGGTAGAAAAGAGCACAAAGAACTATGGTGATGGGTCACGGGTGAATCAGTGGTGAATTATCCAAGGGGGATGCACAATAATGTAAAATATATAAAAAACAATAAATAAATAAATATCCTAAAACTGACTTCACTTTCTGTTTTTTTGATATATATATTTATTATTATTATTTATATCTTTTACATTATAGTGTATTCCCCGTCGGTTACCCACCACTGATTCACCCGTGAACCATCACCGTAGTCCCTTGTGCTCTTTTTTCCCCCGTTTTGAGTCCTTATCCTCCCCCTCCCTTGCTGAATGTCTCTTTCTTATTTGGTTTCCCTAAATTCCTATTATAAGTGAAACCATTCAATATTTTCTCTTTCTTTCTGGCTTATTTTGCTGAGCATGATCCCTTCTAGTTCCATCAAGGTTGCTGTGAATTGCATGTGTTTATCCTTTTGAATGCTCAATAGTATTCCATTATGTATATGTACCACATATTCTTGATCCAATCATCTATTTGGGGGCAGCTGGGTTGTTTCCATACCTTAGCTATTATAATCAGTGCTGCAATAAACATACGGGTGCATGTATCTTTTTGGATTAATGTTTTTGTGTCCTTTGGTAGATTCCCAGAAGTGGTATTACTGAGTTACATGGAAGCTCCATTTTTAGTAGTTTGAGGAACTGCCATACAGATTTCCACAGTGGTTGGACCAGTTTGCATTCCCGCCAACAGTGTAGGAGAGTTCCCTTTTCTCCACATCCTCACCAACATTTGTTGTTTCCTCTTTTTTTAATGTGTGCCATTCTCACTGGAGTAAGGAGCTATCTCATTGTGGTTTTTATTTGCATTTCCTTGGTTATGAGGAATGTTGAACATTTTTTCATATGAATGTTGGCCATTTGCGTTTCTTCTTTGGAGAAGTGTCTTTTAATTTCTTCTGCCCATTTTTTACTGGATTTTTTGCTTTGTTTATGTAGAGTCGTGTGAGTTCTTTGCAAATTTTTGTGATTAGTCCCTTGTCTATTGTATGGAGTCCAAAATTTTTCCCAGTCAGTAGGCTGTTTTTTTTTGTTGTTGTTTTAGTTAATGTCTCTTTTCCAATATAGAAGTTTTTTAGTTTGATGTAATCCCAGTTGTTTATATTTTTCCTTCACTAGCTTTGCTTTAGGAGATGTGTCTTTAAAAGTGTTACTAATTATTCTATATCTTCTTTATTTAGTTTTGGGTGATTGTATAGTTCTAGGAATTTGTCCATTTCATCTAAGTTGTTGAATTTGTTTCCATATAGCTGTTTATAATAATCTCTGATTATTCTTTTGATTTATGCTGTGTTTGTTGTAATTTCTCCTCTTTCATTTATGATATTTATTTGTGGTTTTCCCAATTTTTTTTATAAGCCTGGCTAGAGGTTTGTCCATTTTGTTTATTTTTTTAAGTAACCAGCTCTTGGTTTCGCTGACCTTTTGGATTGTTTTTTTTTTATTTCTATTTCATTTATTTCTGCTTTGATTTTTATTATTTCCTTTCTTATACTGGCTTTTGGGGTTTTCATTGTTCGTTTTCTAGTACTTTGAATTGTTTCTTTGAGTTGTTTCTTGTTTCTTGATGTGAACCTGTATAGCTATATAGTTTCCTCTTATTACAGCTTCTTCTGTGTCCCAAACGTTCTGGAAAGTTCTGTCTTCTTTGTCATTCATTTCTAGGTATTTTTTTATTTCTTCTTTGATCTCCTCATTAATTCAGTGGTCTTCCAGTAGTGTGGGTTTCAATCTCCATGATGTAAGAGTATTCCTTTTTTTTTTCTTTTCATGGTGTATTTCTGATTTGATGCCTTTAAGATCAGAGAAATAGATGATATTATTTTAATCTCAGTGTATCTTTTAAGGTTTGCTTTGTGACCTAGTATATGGTCACTCCTGGAGTATGTTCCGTGTACACTTGAGAAAAATGTGTATTCACTTTTTTTGGGGGGTGTAGTGTCCTATAGATGTCCGTTAAGCCCGTGTGGTCTAGGTCCTTGTTTAAGGCTTTAGTGTCCTTGTTTATTTTCTGTCTCATTGATCTGTCCTTTGGTGAGACTGCGGTATTGAAGTCTCCTAATATATATGTATTTTCTCTAATGTCTGTTTTCAGAGACGATAATAATTGTCTGATATATTTTGTTACTGTTTCATTGGGAGCGTATATGTTGATGAGCACTTTATCTTCCTGCTGAATTGTCCCCTTAATCAGAAGTAGTGACCATCTTTGTCTTTTTTTACATTTATTAGATTGAAGTCTATTTTATCTGATGTAAGTATAGCTGTCCCTGCCTTCCTTTTTGGTCCATTTTCTAGTAGGATTGTTTTCTAGCCCTTTACTTTCAACCTATGTTTACCTTTTGCAGCTAAATAGGTTTCCTGTAGACATTAGAAGGTTGGGTTCTGTTTTATGATCCATTCTGCTACTCTGTGTCTTTTTATTGCTGCCTTAAGTCCATTTATATTCAGGGTTAATGTTGATCTACTGGCATCCATATTTGCCATTTTGTTTGCCCTTTTGTGGTTCTATTCCTTAACTTATTCTGCATTTCCTAGTCACTCCTCTATTGGTTTTGGCTTCAGGGCTTCTTGTAGTATTTTTTGGAGTGGGGATTTAGTAATGATGAATTTCTAAGGTTTCTGTTTGTCTGAGAAAGTCCTTATTTTTCCTTCATAGATGAAGGAGTGCTTTGGAGGGTAAAGTATTCTTGATTGACATTTGTTAACATGTAGTATGTTAAATATGTCACTCCATTCTCTTCTTGCCTATAGTGTTTCTTCAGAGAAGTCTGTTCTCAACCTGATTGTCTTTCCTTTATAGGTTATCTGTTTCTTTGTCCTTGTCATTTCAATTATTTTTTCTTTGTCATGGAGTCTTGCCAGTTTTACTATTATATGCCTTGATGTTTTTTTTCTCACTGTAGTGATTTGGTGACCAACCACAAGCAGCAAAATTGAAATAGTAATTAAAACCCACCCCCAAAACAAAAACCCAGGACCAGGTGGTTTCATAAATGAATTCTACCAAACATTTAAAAACGAAATAGTCCCTATCTTACACAAACTCTTTCAAAAAATTGAGAAGGAAGAAATACTACCAAATAAATTCTATGAAGCCAACATTACAGTAATACCAAAACCAAACAAAGACAACACAGAAAAAGAAAACTACAGACCAATCCCTCTAATGAACATTGATGCAAAAATATTCAACAAAATCTTAGCCAACAGGATCCAACAATGCATCCAAAAGGTAATACATCACGACCAAGAGGGATTTATTCCAGGGACACAAAGATGGTTCAAAATATGAAAATCAATTAATGTAATCCAACACATCAACAAAAATAAAAATAAAAACCATATGATCATATCAATAGATGCTGAGAAAGTGTCCAAAAACATTCAAGATCCATTTATGATGAAGGCATTTGACAAAGGGTAACATCCATTTATGATAAAGGCCCTTGAAATCTTTGGGACTGAAGGAACACACCTTAAGATAAAAAAAAGCCATGCACAACAAACCCACAGTCAATATTATCCTCAATGGTGAGAAGCTGAAAGCCTCTCCTCTAAGATCAGGAACAAGGCAAGAATGCCCACTGTCATCACTGCTTTTCAATATAATACTGGAAGTCCTAGCCAGAGCAATAAGAAAAGAGAAAGACATACAAGTTATCCAAATAGGGAAAGAGGAAATCAAACTGTCACTATTTGCATACGGTATGATAATATACATAAAGAACCCTAAAATCTCCATAAAAAAACTACTCAAAATTATAGACCAGTTCAGTAAAGTAGCATGACACAAAATCAATGGAAAAAAATCAGTAACCTTCCTATATGCAGTCAGTATGAAGAAGAAAAGATCAAGAGAACCATTCCTTTCAAATTTGAAACCAAAAAAATCAAATATCTGGGAATAAACCTAACAAAAGAGGTAACGGATTTATACAAAGAAAACTGTAAGACACTGTTAAAAGTAATAGAGGAAGACATAAAAAAAAAAGGAAAGACATCTCCAGCTCATGGATTGGAAGAATTAACATAATCAAAATGGCCATCACACCAAAAACAATTTACAGATTCAATGCTATTCTGATAAAAAATTTCAATGACAGTTTTCAAAGAAATGGAACAAATATTAATTAAACTCATATGGAACAAAAAAGACCCAGAATAGCTATAGTTCCTCTGACTAAAAAGAAAAAAAAATGTAGGGTTTACACTCCCTGATTTCAAGCTATACTACAAAGCCATAATAATTTAAACAGCATGATACTGAAACAAAAAAAGACACACAGACCAATGGAATCGAATACAAAATGCAGAAATAAATCCACATATCTATGGACAACCAATCTTTGACAATGGAGCAAAGACTAGGCAATGGAGCAAAATCAACTTGTTCAATAAATGGTGCTGGGAAAACTGGACTGCTACATGCAAAAAAATGAAGTTAGACTACTACCTCACACCATGCACAAAAGCCTACTCAAAATGGATAAAAGTCCTGGATGTAAGTGCTGAAACCATAAAATTCATAGAAGAAAATATGGGGAAAACTCTATACAACAAACATCTCAGCAAAATCTTTAAAGACACACCCTTCAAAGCAAAGGAAGTAAAGGTTGAAATAAAGAACTGGATTACATCAAATAAAAAGCTTCTGTACAGCAAAAGAGACATTAACCAAAGCAAACAGGCCCCCACTATTTGGGAGAAAATTGTTGCACACAGTACAACTGATAAAGGACTGATAACAAAAATCTACAAGGAGCTCACACAACTCAACAAAAAGAAAGTCAACAATCCAATAAAAAAATGGGCAGAAGAGCTAAAAAGACACCTCTCCAAAGAAGAAAAGCAAATGGCCAACAGATATATGAAAAAATGCTCAACATCATTTATAATCAAGGAAATGCAAATCAAAACCACAATGAGATATCACCTCACGCCAGTGAGAATGGCACACACAAAAATACAGGCAATAACAAATGCTGGAAAGAATGTGGAGAAAAAGGAACTCTTCCACACTGCTGGTGGGAATGCAAATTGGTCCAAACACTATGGAAAGCTGTATGGCAATTCTTCAAACTGCTAAAGATGGTTCAAAATATGAAAATCAATTAATGTAATCCAATGCAGCTTCCATACGAACTGGCAATACCACTTTTGGGAATCTACCCAAAGGACACAAAAACATTAATCCAAAAGGATAAATTTACCCATGTGTTTATTGCAGCACTGTTTACAATAGCTAAGGTATGGAAACAACCCAGATGCCCCAAAATAGATGATTGGATCAAGAAGATGTGGTATATATACACAATGGATTACTACTCAGCATTCAAAAATGATAAACACATGCAATTCGCAGCAACCTGGATGGAATTAGAAGGGATCATGCTCAGCAAAATAAGCCAGAAAGAAAGAGAAAAATATCGAATGGTTTCACTTATAGAAGGAATATAGGGGAACCAAAAACGAGAGAGACACTCAGCAAAGGGGGGGTGGATAAGGGCTCAAAATGGGGAAGAAAAGAGCACAAGGGATAATGGTGATGGGTTATGGGGAAATCGGTGGTGGGCTACACAAGGGGAATGCACAATGTAAAAAATATAAATAACAATAAAACATAATATGATAAAAAATAAAAATAATAAAGATGTTACTAAGATGTATGGCATGTATTGTTATGCTTATGTTTATTTCTATATATTTGACTGTTTAAGGTCTTATGTGCAAGTCTGTTATCCATTTTGAATTGGTTTTCATGCATTGCATGAGGTAGTAGTCTAGTTTCATTTTTCTGCATGTAGTTGGCCAGTTTTCCCAGCATCATTTCTTGAACAAATTATCCTTGTTCAACTGCATATTCTTTGCATCTTTATCAAAGATTAATTTGTCCATATATATGTGGATTGATTTCTGGGTTCTCTGTTTGATTCCATTGATCTGTGTGTCTATTTTTGTTCCAGTACCATGCAGTTTTAATATTATGGCTTTGTAGTATAGTGTGAAGTCTGGGAGGGTGATACCTCCATTCTTCTTTTTGTTCAGGAGAGCTTTGGATATTTGAGGTTTTTTTGTGATTCCATATGAACTTCATCAGTATATGTTCTATCTCTTTGAAGAATTTCATTGAGATTTTTATTGCAATTGCCTTGAATCTGTAAATTGCTTTCAGTAGTATCAACATTTTGATAATGTTAATTCTTCCAGTCCATGAGCAGGGGATGTCTTTCCATTTCTTTGTGTCTTCTTCTATTTCTTTTAATAACACTGGCCTACAGTAAGATCATAACTGACTTAAAAAGGCCCTTCTCTGTAGTATCTTGGTGTGCTGAACATGACTATAACCCTGAAAATGTTTTATTAGCTCTCATTTTGAAGATATTTCATATAATTCATTTTATATGTTTCACTGTGTAAATTCATCCAGTAGGACTGCAACAACATCCTAAATCAGCCTAGAATGATGTAATATTTCATCACATTACATAATGCCGTCATGTACACATCATCCAGAATTGATTGCATCATTTTCTGATGCCATGCAATACTACTGCCAGGCAGCTGCTGAAGTAGCTGACATCAGTAGTGCACTATGTAAAGCCCTGTCGGAAAGGTTGAGCATTGAAAATATTTCAGACTTTGTGTGAGACAGTTTAAGCTACTGTTCCATAGAACTGTTATTATTTTATTCATTTAGGCACAATACAGAACAGTCATGCCTCAAAAGTGTGTTAATAGTGTGGATAATTTCTGTTCTATTTGTGGGGAAGTGACATTTGCCAACCAGAACAAAAGTCTCACTTCTCAAGTGAAGAAGGCTTATCATCTTTACTTCGGATGCAAGGTTGGTGACCAAGACAAGCCTTGGGCCCCTCATATATGCTGTGTTACATGTACAACACAGTTTTCACAGTGGTTAAATGGCAAAAGACCATCAAAGCTGTTTGCAGTCCCCATGGTGTGGAGACAGCCAAGCAACCACATAAAAGGCTGTTACTTCTGCTTGGTTCCTCTTCTTTCTGGCAGAATAGCTAAGCAAAAAAAGTGAATAGTCTACCCAAACATTCCATCTGCATTGAGATGACTGGTTCAACAACTTGCTGCAGGGTGATGCGAAACAAGCATGGAATGCTTTTCGCCTAGTGTTTACAAACTTTCTTGGGAATGTTAGGGCAGAAAATTACAAGGAACTAATAGAAGACATGCTGATGCAGTATCATAAATTTGGCTGCAATATGTCTCTAAAGATCCACTTCCTTCATTCCCATCTGGATTTCTTCCCTGAAAACTGTGGTATGGTTAGTGATGAACATGGCGACCATTTTCATCAAGATATTGCATCAATAGAACACAGATACCAGGGTAATGGTCCACTACAATGTTGGTTGGCCACTGCTGGACACTCCCCAGCAATGCTCCTGAACATCTGTACAAAAGACAAGCGAAGAAATCTAAGAAGTAGCCTATGACTTGATTTTTTACAGGTATTAACCATAGGCCTATTACTATTGGTATGCATTTCATGATGTAAACATCAATTTTTTGCAGATTACAAAAAAAATCTAGAGCCAAATTAGAATTGGACTGTCATATTCGTCTTGAGCAAATAAAAATTGATAGGAAATGAGTATTTTATTTCAGTAACATTAATTTTGTAAAAATTTGTTGACCAGTGATTAGCATGCATTTTGTGATGTAAACATCAATTTATTGCAGATTACAAAAAAATCTAGAGCCAAAATTAGAATTTGACTGTCATATTCGTGTTGAGTATATACAAATTGATAGGAAATGACCAATTTTATTTCAGTGATATGACTTTTGTAAAAATTTGTTGACCAGTGTAGTGTTTTACACTCTTTTGTTAATTTTATTCCCAGGTACTTGATTTTTTTTTTTGGTTTCGTTTGCAAAAGGGGTGGTTTTCTTGATTTCCTCTTCTTCTCATTGGTTGTTTGCAAATAGGAAGCCTACTGATTTTTGTGTGTTGATTTCGCATCCTGCTACTTTACTAAATTGATTGATTATTTGATTAGTTTTTCTGTGGAGTTTTTAGGGTTCTCTAGCTATATTATCATATTATCTACAAATAGTGATAGCTTTAATTCTTCTTTCCTTATTTGGATTCCTTGTATGCCTTTCTCTTGTCTTATTGCTCTGGCTAGCACTTCAGTATTATACTGAAAAGCAGTGGTGACAGTGGACATCCTTGTCTAGTTCCAGATTTCAAGGGAAAAGCTTTCAGATTTTCAACTTTGAGAATGATATTTGCTGTCGGTTTGTCACATATGGCCTTATCATGTTGAGGTATGTTCCTTCTATCCCTACAATTTCAAGCACTTTCATCATAAATGGATGTTGGACTTTGTCAAGTGCTTTCTCAGCATCTATTGATATTATCATATGGTTTTTATTTTCCTTTTTGTTGATGTGTTGGATTACATTTATTGACTTTCTGATGTTGAACCATCTTTGTGCCCCTGGAATAAATCTCAGTTGGTTGTGGTGAACTATCTTTTTGATGCATTGTTGGATTCTATTAACTAAAATTTTATTGAGGATTTTTGCATCTGTGCTCATTAGACAGATTGGACTGTAGTTTTCTTTATTGTGTTGTCCTTGTTCAGTTTTGGTGTTAGGGTTATGCTGGCTTCATAAAACATATTTGGTAGTATTCCTTCCTTCTCAATTTTTTGAAAAAGTTTGTGTAGGATAGACTCTATTTCATTTCTGAATGTTTGGTAGAATTCATTTGTGAAACCATCTGATCCTGGGCTTTTGTTTTTAGGGAGGATTTTGATTACTGTTTCAATCTCACTGTTTGTAATTAGTCTGTTTGTGTGTTCTATTGCTTCTTGATCTAGCTTAGGATGTTTGTGTAATTCTAAGAATTTGTCCATCTCTTCTATATTGTTGAACTTGCGTGCATATAACTTTTCATGACAGTCTCTGATTACTCTTTTGATTTCTGCTGTGTCTGTTGTAATTTCTCCTCTTTAATTTATGATCCTATTTATTTGTGCTTTTTCCCATTTTTTCTTTGTTAGCATCACTAGAGGTTTGTCCATCCTGTTTATTTTTTCAAAGAACCAGATTTAATTTTCATTGATCTTTTGGATCATTGTTTTAACTTCTATTTCATTTATTTCTGCTTTGATTTTTATTATTTCCTGTTTTCTACTGGCTTTTGGGTTCTTTTGTTGTTGTTTTTCCAGTTCTTTAAGGTGGGATATTAGGTTGTTTCTTTGAGATCTTTCTTGGTTTTTTATTTGAGCCCGTATTGCTATGCATTTTCCTCTTATAACTGCTCTTGCTGTGTCCCATACACTCTGGAATGTCGTGCCCTCATTGTCGTTCATTTCCAGGAATTTTTAAATTTCTTCTTTGCTCTCCTCCTTGATCCAATTGTCTTCAAGTAGTGTGGTTTTCAATCTCCATTAGTTAGGGGGGGTTCCTTGTTTTCTTTTTGTGGTTTATTTCCAGTTTTATGCCTTTATGGTCAGAGAGGATAGTTGGTATGATTTTGATCTTGGTGTATCTGTTGATGTTTGTCTTGTGTCCCAGTATGTGATCTATCTTGGAGATTGATCCGTGTGCACTTGAAAAGGATGTGTACTCAGATTTTTTTGGGTGCAGTGTCCTATATATGTCTGTTAAACCCATGAGATCTATGTCTTTATTTAGGGCTCTAGTATCCTTACAAATTTTTGGTCTCATTGATCTGTCCATTGGTGAGAGTGGTGTGTTGAGGTCTCTTACTATATATGTATTTTCTCTAATGTCTGTTTTCAGAAATGATAATAGTTGTCTGATATATTTTGGTGCTCCTTTATTTGGTGAGTATATGTTGATGACTATTATATCTTTTTGATAAATTGTCCCTTTAATCAAAACATAATGACCATCTATGTTTCTTTAACTTTGAAGTCTATTTTATCTGATATATGTACAGCTGTTCCTGCCTTCTTTTTTGGTCCATTTGCTTGTAGAACTGTTTTCCAACTTTTTACTTTCAATCTGTTTATCTTTTGTAGTTAGATGTGTTTCCTGTAGGCAGCAAAAAGTTGTATTCTGCTTTTTAATACAACTGCTACTTTGTGTCTTTTTATTGGTGAGTTTAATCCACTTACATTCAGAGTTAATATTGATAACATTGAGAACCGTATTATCCATTTTGTTGGCCTTTTTGTAATTTTATTCATTCACTATTTCTGTTCTTCTTATTCATTCTTCTGTTGATTTTGACCTTAGGGTTTTCTGTAGTATTTTTTCAAGTGGGAGTTTAGTAGTGATGAATTTCTGGAGATTTTGTTTGTCTGAAAAGATTTTTATCTTTCCTTCATAGATGAATGTGAGCTTTGTGGAGTAGAGTATTCTTGGTTGGAATTTGTTGGCTTGGAGTTTGTTAAATATGTTGGTCCATTCTCTTCTAGTCCGTAGTGTTTCCTCTGAGAAGTCTGATGTCATCCTGATTGGTTTTCCTTTATAGGTTATCTGTTTCTTTGTCCTTATCATTTTCATCATTTTTTCCTTGTCTTGGACCTTTGGGAGCATTACAATTATGTTTCTATGTGTAGTTTTCCTTTCACTTAGGTAATTTGGAGTCCTTCTGGCTTTCTGTAAGTCTATTTTCATTTCCTTCTTCATGTTCAGGAAGTTCTCTTCAATTATCTCCTTTTTGGCTTTTTGGTTCCTTGGTCTTTCTCCTCACCTTCTGGTACTCTTATGACTCTTCTATTACCTTTCCTCATGGTGTCTGATAGCTCTCGGTGTGTTTCTTCATTCTTTTTTCTTTGTACTTCTCTTTCCTTTTCTTTCTTGGTTCTTTTTAAGTCTGTATTTTCAAGAGTACTGATTCATTCTTCCATTTCTTCTGTTCTGTCTTCATGTTTTTCCCAGATATCCTCCAGTTCCTTAACTTTCTTTTTAAGATCATTAATTGTGTTCTTGTCTCTTTCTGCATTTTCTCTTAACTCTTTAACTGTTTTCATTATGGCTTTTTAAAATTCTTTGTCTGTGAGGTGGAGATATTGTTCCATATCCATATTATCCGGTTCTGGAGGTTGGCTTTCCTTATGTGTTGTAATATTCCCAGATGAGCCTGCTTGATCATTTGTAATCTTTTTCCTTCCTGTTGTTAGCCTTCAGCTTTGCTTTATTCATAGTGCCCCTGTACTGCTGGTGTTGTTGGGCATGATTTCTGATATTAGTTGCTGAGCTGTGGTTGTGTGTATCTAGTGTCTGAGCTGCTGTGGCTAGGTATTGTCCTGGTACTCTTCTGTTATGATAGGTGTTGACTTGGGTTATGCTTTGCAGCAGAAGCTCCTGCTTTTTCAGATCCCACTGTAAGGAGACGTGTCCAGTTTCTCAGCCTGTTGTAGTTAAGAATCTTGTGTGGAGACTTGCCCCACCAGACACACTCTGTGTCCTAGTCCACTGGGAGGTGCCTGCTGGTAGGGTGGAATGTATTTGTCTGTTGGACTTCTAGGTCCCTCTAGATGTGTCTTAGATGTGTTCCAAGTTCAAAAGTTAATTGGGATAGAGGGAAGGGATATGGGTAGAGAGGAGAATGTTATGGAGATTAAGAAGGGATATGGGTAGAGAGGAGGGTGTTATGAAGATTAAGAAGGTAAGAGAAGCAAGAAGGGGCTACATAGGGGGAGGAAGAAAGGGGAGATGGAGTAGGAGGGAATGTAGCAAGGGGAGAAAAGAAAATAGTGATGATGATGTTGACAGAGAGAAAGAAGAAAGATAGAGGAATTAGAAGACAGGTAGTGGAGAGAGAGATAGATTGTAGATCTCCAGTTGGTCAATAAACAAAAATATACACACTAACCGATTGGAGGAGAATTACTTCTCAGGACTCCTGTGGTTACCAGTGAGATATTAGTTGTAGCTTTAGTTTAGGGAGCCTTCGCCTGGCGATTAGTTTAAAACAAAACAAAGCTTATCAAAGTAAAGCAAAACTAGACAAAATAAAGGAGAAACAAATAAAAAAGAAGACTAATAGACACATATACAAAAACTTATAGAGAAACCCAGAACTAAACACACATACTTCCACCCACCTACACACACGTGCGCACACAGAAAAAATGGAGAGGACCTCCTGTGACACACTCTAGATTTGTTGTGAAAATGAGCTATGAACTGCAGGTATGATTTAAGGAGGCCCTGGAGGTAGTTGTGCAAGTGAATAACAAACACTGTTTTACATAATCTAAAAAAAAAAAAACCTTGGTACTCTTTTACTCTCAGTTCACTTTAAAAAATTCTTATCCTATCAATATTACTAAATTTTATCACAAAAATAAATCTGTTCTTAAAAATCCTCAATACACAAACTTATAAAACAAAAAAGGGGGAACCTAGAGAATAGCTCGCCCCCTCAGGAACAAATATTAAAAAGCATTATTTACCTTAATTTTTTTCTTTTTCTTTATTTTTTAAGATTTATTTTATTTTTGCATACAAGCTGAGGTGCAGGAGAGGTGTGGGGCGGTGAGAGGGTTCACCAGAGACAGAGCGGGGAGCAGAACAGGCAGATCGACGGAGATACACTGCTGAGGGGAGCAGTGGGCAAGGCAGGAGAGGTCTGCTTTGCCATGTGGGAATCTCCCTGGCCAGGCATAGAACTTGCGCCACAGCTGCCAACAGCTCTACAGCACCGTGCTTAATCCGTTGCACCACCAGGGAGGCCCTATTTACCTTAAAATTTAAAAATAATTCTGATTTCACTGCAGTAAATGACATTTTATCCCAGCAAAACCAGACTCTAAGCCTTTGGTTTTATATCATCACCCATTCCTAGGACCAACTTAACTGGAAACAGTAAAACTTTTAGCATGGGGGGAAGGGTGTGTTTCTGTTTTATCACCTATAGGACTTCTTCTGATGTCTTGAACTGACATCAGAGGAGGACCAATCCTGTCCCAAAACTCCAGCATTATCAATTCAGCCACCACCAGAGATGCTGCCTACAGGAGTCAAAAGAAAAAAGGAGGAGGACCCCCTCTCATCAACTATACAGTACTCCTGACCAACCTGGGACAAATTAAAAAGACAACAATGGCCAAGATTACCTTAATAAGATGGAATCACCTGTAACCCCCCCATTCTGTTTTTAACCCTTCTACAATTCTCCCTATATCATCCCTTACCTGCCCCTCCACCAAAATCCTATACAGAGCTCTAACTTAAATAACAAGAAAGGGAGAGATGTGGGATCCCAGCCCCCACCCTGGGATGTAGTTTGGCGCCAAGTCCTGGGTAAATTTAGAATGAATAAGCAGGCCTCTCTTCCAGGACAAAACCTTAGGTTGAGGATATCTGCTGAAAAGAGCAGGAGACATAATGGCCAGATTAGCATAGCAGCTAAACCACTTCAATAGGAAGTTAAGTGTAAATAAAATTAGAGGTAGGATGCTTTGAGCAGTAACAGCCGTGGCGCCCCCTGATCCCTCGAAACTGCACAGATTCCCTGCCCTTTAGCTTGTGCGAGATTGTGATACACCCCTATACACATCCCTGCCATACATCTTCCTCCCTACTGCCCACCCTCCTAAAATCTAAATCCTTCTACTATAAGTGTGTGACTGGGCCAGAAGGGTAGCCATTTCTCCAGAGATGTGAGCCTTGAGGCTACATCTCCAGAGAGGTGGTCCATCTAGGTGACCTCTCATTCTCTCACTACATGGACTCTTGAGTCATTTATATCTCTGCCCCGTGCCTCTTCCAATGTTGCCACCCTGCAAGGCA
>PVIJ01005065.1:88449-108759 GCA_004024925.1 Scalopus aquaticus
CCACGACCAATTCACCCGTGATCCATCTCCATGGTCCCTTGTGTCCTTTTCTACTCCATTTTGTGCCCTGATCCTCCCCCCGACCCCCCACCCCCACCCACTGAGTGTCTCTCTCCTGTTTGGTTTCCTTATAGTCCTGTTATAAGTGAGACCATTCAATATCTTTCTCTTTCTTTCTGGCTTATTTCACTGAGTATGATAACCTCTAATTCCATGCATGTAGCTGCAAATTACATGTGTTTATCTTCTTTGAATGCTGAATAGTATTCCATTGTATATATGTACCACATCTTCTTGATCCAGTCATCTATTTTTGGACATCTGGGCTTCTTCCATACCTTTGCTATTATGAACAGTGCTGCAATGAACATACGGGTGCATGTATCCTTTTGGATTAGTATTTTTGTGTTCTTTGGGTAAATTCCCAAAAGTGGTATTGCTGGGTCGTATGGAAGCTCCATGTTTAACAGTTTGATGAATCGCCATATGGCTTTCCATAGTGGTTGGACCAGTTCGCATTCCCACCAGCAGTGTAGAAGGGTTCCTTTTTCTCACACAACTCAACAAAAATAAAGCCAATAATCCAGTCAAAAAATGGGCAGAAGAGCTAAAAAATATACTTCTCCAAAGAAGAAAAGCAAATGGCCAACAGGTACATGAAAAAATGTTCATCATCACTTATAATCAAGGAAATGCAAATCAAAACCACAATGAGATACCAACTTACACCTGTGAGGATGGTACACATTAAAAATACAGGCAACAACAAATGCTGGAAAGGATGTGGAGTTTAATTCTATTTAAAGCACTTTCTATATTTGCCTTCATTTCATTCAGTCTTTTTTCATATCCATTTAATATTTTTCAATCACTTTATTGAACAACCATGTTCCTGATTCTCCTTTCTAAGATTCTGCACCTGTCTATCTGCCTTTGACTGACTTTCCAGTAGCTTGTTTAGTATTTTTAATACTGTTGTTTTAGCTTCTTTGCCTGATGGTTCCTCTATTTCTAGATCCTGCATATATTTGTCCCAGAAACTCTGTTCTTCCCATTTTCATTTTCCAACCTCTGTTCAGATTTTCCTTGCCTCCTAGTCATGTTTGTTATCATTCCTTTCACTTTATTTGTTGTTGGCACACTGTGCATTTAGTTATATTTCTCTTTTTATTTTAACTTGGCATGAAGTGGGGGCAGATGTTGAGACTGAGGCTTAACTATTCAATTTCTGGTTGTTGGGGCGTAAGATATAAGTTTCTCTCTCTCAATATTTTGGTCTTTCTCTTATAACAGTCCTCTTAATAAGACTGAGTGAATTCCTAGTTTGGCAAGAGAACCATACAGAGTAAAGATGGCTTCATGTGTCTTTCCCTAGAAAACTTTTTTTTTTCAGAGTAATTGGGGCAGTTGTAAAATGGTCTGCATTCTACTACATCTTGCCTCATGAATCAGGGAGTATTTTCCTCATAGTTAAAGATGGAACTGAGCTCCAGTGAGTAGAATTGAGGAATACCTGTCCATTCTCCGGGGAGTTAGATCAGAGAATTGCCATTCTTCTTCTGACATGGTGAGGACTGCATGATATTGGGAATTGCCTTAACTTCTTTTTGTCTCAGCTTCTTTATCCATCAATAAGAATATGAATTCCTATCATATCTCTTTCTTGTGAAATTGGTATAAAATGTATTTGGAAAACTGCAAGACAAGGTGCCAAAATAGTTACCATTAATACTGGCATAATCTGTACAGCTTGGGTTCTTCAGAGGGAGGTTGCATCTTCAAATTGATAATACAGCCCTCAAGCTAAACCTCAGTCCTGTGTTGAGTAATATATGAGGATGCAGATATACATAAAGGTGTGCTAGATCAGTTTGTACCAACTCTCAAGAGCTAATTGTGTATATCTCTTTCCAATTCCACACCAAGTGACATCACATTGATAGATGAAATTGACAATGGTGAGAATGATTTTCACTATAGAAATTAGCAAACAATAAGCCTTTATTTTCTCAGAGATCCTGAACTGTTTCAGCCATAAAAGAGCTGTTGGTCTAACATTGGTGTGTGTGTGTGTGTGTGTGTGTGTGTGTGTGTGTGTGTGTGTGTGAATGTACATGAATACATGCTCTAGGAAAGTGGTAAGGTAGGCTGGTACATGATTTCAATAGATGAAAGCACTATTTTGAACCATATCAGTTGCAGTTTGTGTCTGTCAAAACTTAGGGAATTTGTATCGATCAACTTAACAGAATGTCACCTAAAGAAGAGGAGACAACCTGGAATTGAAGAGGATTTACCAAGGCCCGTCAGATTCTCTGAGGTTGAGCTGGAATCAGGTTCCAAGATTCTTGTCTTGACACTGATGGTTCCATTACCACTTTATTGTCCTCTGTTTCCTTGTCAAAATGGACAAGATTCTTATAAGAGAACCACAGTACTGATGAGTGACACATGAGGTTATCATTCAAGCCATGTCCTTATGCTGTAACCTCATTGTTACACATTTTCTCACCCTCACTCACTCCTCATGGTCCTGGGTCAGATATTTTCCTTAACCTTCAATGAGTCCCATGCCTCCACTTTCAGCTGCTGCTATGAGAATGTTCTTTAGAAATCACCCAACTTCTCAGTCAATGCTTCTTGTGAAGCTACTATTGCCTACCAAATTAAGAGTGACTACTGGGCCTCTCTAGTGGCACAGGGGTTAAGTCTCAGTGCTATCAAGCTATCGCTAGCCATTGCAGCATGAGTTTGATCCCCATTCAGCGAGCTAACCCACATGGCACAACAGACCTCTCTTGCCTTCCTGCTGTTCCCCTCAGCAGTTCATTTCAGTAGATCCACCTGTTCTGCTCCCCACTCAGTCTCTGGTGAATCCTCTCACCCTCCACATCTCTGGCTTACACTACAGTTCTTGTATGCATAAATAAATAAAAATTAAAAGTCCTAAAAAAAAAAGACTAGCTTCCTCACCCTGGCATTCAAAGTCTTCTATTTTATAGTTATGACATCCTTTGCAGTCCCAACTTTCATTGTTCTATATACCAGATACTTCAGTTGTTTCCTTAGTTGGCTCCTTCTGTTAGCACATAGAACCTTTACATGTTATTTCTCGTTAACTAGACTTTATCACTTTAACTACATCAAAATCCTACTAATCCTTCATGAAGGAATTTTGCTAGCTGAAATTAGTAAGAAAGAAAAAGATACCAGATTGTCTTACCAGTAGAATATAGAGAAACCAAATAAAGTTCAGGAAAAAAATCAAAACTAGGAAGCTGACCATAGAATTGAAGCATACAGCAAAAGAGTGTGCAGGATCGGGGAAAACAGGGGAGGGATGAACACAAGGCACTATGGTGATGGTTCACAGGTGATACGGTGATGGAAAAAGTATGGGGACTGCAACAATGTAAGAAAATGTTTAATTAATTAATAAAAAAGTCTTTCATGACACCTCCTAAATGCCACGTCCTGATTTCTACATCATGGTGGGTTTATTTGATCTTCATTTGTCACTTTCTATTGGCCCTCTACTTAGCATGGTGGTAAAAGTAGCAGCTTTAAACCAGACTACATACTAGTTGTGTGACGTTGAGCAAGTTGGTTAAGTTTTCTTGTGCTTATTTTTTTTAAGATGACTATAGTATTTTTTTTTAATTTTTAAAAAACACCCTTGTTTATTTTTTCATAATATAGGATTTCTCCCCTTAGGTGTGATCACCATTGTTTTCCCACCAAAATGCTTACAATCCTCCACTACACTCCCTTGTGAAGCTTTAAAAAGGTACACTTATATCAGAGATTTATTAAACTAAACTAACATTGATTAACTGTTAAATAAAGAAAATAGTCCATGTTATTATATGTACAATCCTATCTCTTCTCTCTCACTAGACAACATAATTGGTTTCTTGAGGCCAGAAGCAAAGTATTACTCATAATTCTCACAAATAACATTAAAATTACCTTACGGGGTCTTCTTGTCCATATCTTTCTCCAAAATACAACTATATATTCTGGAAATAACACAGGATACAACCCAAAGAGAACCTGAAAAGTAAGGTGGTGAGCTAATTAGGAACCATAAGGTTGGAGAAATGTCACAATAGCATATTTCACATCCACCAACCCATGAGAAGGTGACACAGACCTGGCATTTCCTAACCGCCAAACTAACAATAAGAGCATCCGAGGAATGTTCAAACCTCTCCCTGATAGAACAGGTGTCCCTCTGACAATATGTGATCCCAGCAACAAAGATGATTTATTGGAAGTCCAACCAACTATAAGTAGCCAAAGTAATGTCTCTCTTTCTTTGTTAAGTTTGAGACTACTTTATCCCACTAAGAGAACCAAAGATTGGGTGGCACAATCAAGGGACATTCTGTGAAACAAGCAGCCCAACCAGGAAGGTAGTCATCTTTCCTGAAGAGAAGTGACAATTTTTCCATTCACCGGTAGCTTTTCCTGGAGGATTACCACCACACCTTAGGAAACAGCAGAAATGAGGGGAAATTTTATCATAACTAATCAGACTAAAATAATATAATAAAGACCATAAAGAAAATTAATTTTTCAGTGAAACAATGGCCCACAAAAGTAGACCAGGACATGCATGTTAGATTTAAACATGATGTCTCACTGCTTGAATAAAAAAATCACATATTACTTAGAGTCTCCTAATATGCAATGCAAAGTATTCATGATATAATAAAAAAATCACCCATTATAAGGAACCAGAGAAATCAAGCTTTAACAAGAAAAGGCAACAACAGATGCCAACAGATGCCAGATAAATTATATGCTGTGAATTATATGAAAAGGTTTTTAAGGCAGCAAGCATAAAAATATAACTACCAGCTATAAATTCTCTTGAAGTACATGAAAAATTAGAAAATATCAGCAAAGACTTAGAAATTATAAAAAGAAACAAATGGAAGTTATAAACTAATAAAAAATTTAAGTGCTGAGAGACTCAATAACAGAGAATGAATCATCAAACTTGAGGAAAAAACAGTAAAGTTTATGCAATCTGAACAATAGGGAGAAAATAATTTGAAAAAAATGAAGATTCATGGGAGATTTGCGAATCAAAAATAAAAGTTGTAATTAACATTCATATTGCTGGAGTCTAAGAAAGAAGTGAAAGTGTATATGGGCAAATGATTGATGAAAACTGGGCCTCTCTGGTGGTGCAGCTATTAAGTGCTGTGCTGTGGAGCTGTCGGCAGAGGCGACGCATGTTCGACACCTGGCCGGGGAGATTCCCACATGGCGCAGCAGACCTCTCTTGCCTCGCCCGCTGCTCCTCTTAGCAGTGTATTTGCATCAATCTGCCTGTTCTGCTCCCCACTCTGTCTCTGGTGAACCCTTTCGCCACCCCACACCTCTGGCCTGTACCCCAGCTTGTATGCATAAATAAATACATCTTTAAAAAATGATTGATGAAAACTTTTCAAATTTGTTGAAAAACATAAATCTACATGTTCAAGAAATTGAATGAACCGCAAATTTGATAAACCAAACAAAATTATAATTAAATTTTGAAAACTAAAGCAAAGAAAAAATCTCGAAAGCAATTAGAGTGAATTGATATATTACATAGAGAGGGTGGAGTAAAACACATTTCTCACTAAAAACCATGAAAGTCAAAAGGAAGTAGCAGATCATTTTTCAAATGCTGAAAGGAAAGAAAAGTCAACTGTGAATTCAATGTCTCCTGAGTTGAGTTAAAAGGCAGTTTTAGAAATCCAAGACTAACTAAGTTCAGCAAGGTAGGATACAAGGTAAACATACAAAAATTAATTGCAACTGTCTATATCAATTAACTTATGTAAAACAAAAATTAAAAACCCAATATCATTTATAACTCAAAGTAGACCATGAATTAAACGTGAAATGCAAAGCTGTTACATTTTTTAAAATAAGAGAAAATTTTGGAAAATATACAGCTAGTCAGGAGTTTTACACATGATTACAAAAATTGTGTTCTATAAATGGAAAAATTGATAAACTGGACCTCCTCAAAATAAAAAATTTGTATTCTGCATAATAAACTGAATTTCCATACTGAATAATGATGTTGATAAACGTTTCTTGTACTTATTTGTCATTATATATTTTTTTGGAGAAAAGTCTATTGAAATACTCTGTTCTTTTAAATTATTTGTATTTTTCTGGCTGAGTTTTAGAGGTTTTTATATACTCTGGATACTAAGATTTTGTCAATATATGATTTCCAAATATTTTCTTTCATTCTGTGGGTTGTTGTTTCACTTTCTTTTTTTTCCTAAAACATATTTAGTCAGCATCATGATCAAACTACTACACTTAGCAATATACAGCATGGGTGCAAAAACCTACATTAAAACCCTTTGTTGGAATGCTTTACACTTTCTACAGAACAGGAAAAAAAGTAAACTGTTATAAAATTTATCACAATACAGATTTCCTTACTTCACAGTTTTGGCCATTCACAGTGTGATGTTTCTGAATGACAATCCTGTCTACAGAATTGTGGTCATGGTCATCAAATATTATAAAAGCAAAGCCTCCCTTTTTGCCACTGCCTTGATCAGTCAACATGTCAATCACTTCAATTTTCCCATACTGCTCAAAATATCTTAGGTGATTTTTTTAATGCCATCAACAAAAACCTTTGTCACAGGTAAGTGGGCACTGGCTATCTGAGACTCTTCTTTTGATGCAGTCCTCTTTGGTTCTACAACTATTCCAGCTACCTTGTGTGGCCTTGCATTCATGGCTTTATCTACCTCCTCCACCATAGCATAAATAACAGACCCAAAGTCTCTGGATTTCTCAGTGTTTGAATCTGTCATTACTGAACATTTTGTGAGTGTTCCCCAATTACTCAAAATGAATTCTCAGACTCTCATCAGTTGTTTTAAAGCTTAAAACTCCAATGAGGAGCTTTGACAGCTATTCTGGCTACTTGGGAGTCTTCATGGCAGTGGAAAGCAAGACTTTTGTGATGCTTACTCAGTGGCATCCATGGCCAGAAAGAATTTTTTTTAAGATTTATTTATTTATACATACAAGCTGGGGTACAGGCCAGAGGTGTGGAGTGGTGAGAGGGTTCACCAGAGACAGAGTGGGGAGCAGAACAGGCAGATCAGAAATACACTGCTGAGGGGAGCAACAGGCGAGGCAGGAGAGGTCTGCCACACCATGTGGGATTCTCCCCGGCTGGACGTCGAACTCGTATCACGCGCTGCCGACAGCTTCACAGTGCAGCGCTCAACCTCTGTGCCACCAGGGAGTCCCACGGCCAGAAAGATTTTTCACTTTATCGATGGAGTCCTCTGGTGCACAAATTTTTTAAATTTGATGAAATCCAACTTAACATATTTTTTTCATTTGTCACTCGCTCTTTTGTTGTTGTATATAATAAATCAATTCATTGCTTAACCCCAAACCATGAAGATTTACTCCTAAATTTTTGTATTAGCATCCTAAGACTGCCATAAAGTTGAACCACAAATTGGATGGTTTAAAAAAACAGACTATTGTCTCACAGTTCTGGAAGCCAGAAATCCATAATCAAGGTATAATGATGTCTGTGAGAAAGAATATGTTCCATGTCCCTTGCCTTCTGCTGGTTTAGTGGAAATCTTTGATGTTCCTTGGTTTATAGAGGCCCCCCCCCAGATCTCAATTTTTATCTTCATGTGGCATTATATGTGTGTATGTGAATGTGTGTGTGCATACATGTCTGTTTGTTTCCAAGGTTTCATTTTCTATGAGAAAATCAGTCATAATGGACTAGAAGCCACTCTCATGGTCTTTTACCTTTGTTACCACCATAAAGATCCTATCTCAGATACGGTCATATACTTAGCTACTGGTTAAAATGCAACATATTTTATGTTTTGGGGAACACAATTAAATCAGTAACAGTCTTCTATAAATTTTACAATTTTTGAAATATTTTTATTACTTACTGGGAGCTTAGTTAAAGACAGATAAGCAGGTGCAGGATCTTAGAAAGGAGATGCAGGGACAAAAGAAGTTCTTCACCAAAGTGATTGAATATATGTAAAGAACACAAAGAGGGACTCCCCCAAGGGGAATACAAAATGTGAAAGATATAAATACCAATAAAAATATATATTGATACAAAAAATCAAAATAAAATAAAACAAAATAAAGAGGGACTCTAAATGAAATGCAGACAAATATAGAAAGCACTATAAATAGAGAATTAAATTGACAGAAGAGAGAATTTTGGAAATATACAAATGGATCATACAAATCACCCAATTAGGAAAAAAGAGAGAAACAAGACTTAGAAAGGGACATATCAGACTCAATTCAAAGAGGAACACATAAGGATAATTTGTTTTCCAAAAGGCAAACAGAGAGAGAAGAGAGCAGAGATCCCTTTCAAATAAATAATGGTTGAGAATTTCTCAAACCTCAAAATTAAATAAGCTTGGATGTCCAGAAAGCAGAGATAGAACCAAAATTTCTAAACGTAAAATAACCTCCTAAAAAAGCACATCATTGTTAAGTTATTAAAAAACAAAGATAAATAAAAATTTTTACAGGAAGCCAGGTAAAAGAGGATAATTTATAAAACATCCAATTCAGGTTCTCCTTGAATTTCATCCTAGTCAAACTCCACAAAACTTGAGGGCTGACATTAGAAATGAGGCATCCAGGAAGAATGGAGGGGGAGGGATGGAAACAGGGGAGGAAGTGCACAAGGGACTATGATAATGGGCTAGGGTGCTTTGGTGGTGGGAGAACAGCAGTCACCACACCTGAGGGGAAATTATATAATGTCCAGAAATTAACAACAATGAAAGAAAAAAGTAGTTCAAAATTAATTAATTCATTAAATAAATAAAAAAGGAGACAGTGGTATGAAGTGTTCACAATCCTAAAAGAACTGCCATGCTAGAATACTTTATCCTGTGAAATTATCATTCAAACATAAGTAGAAATAAAGGCTTTCCTAGATAAACTGAAGTTAATGGACTTAGTCACCACCAGATCTGCTGTATAAGAAATGTTGAAAGGCGTTCCTCTACAAGTAAAGGAAAAACAAAACACAAAACCCTGAACAAAGTGACAATAGGGATAAAAAAGCAGAAGTATGAAAAAAATTGAGTCAACAAAAAATTCTTAAAAAGAAGAAGAAAAGGACAGAAACTGTATAGCTAAATGTTGGGGAGTCAACATCAGTGCATAAAGGACTTTTTTAGACAGTAAATTTAGTATAACCTCCAAGGTAACTACTAACCAAAAATCTAGATAGAGGCACATACAAATTTTTAAAATGAGGTAACTGAGAGAATCATCTGGGAAAGTCAGTCAAATGGAAGAACAAAACAAAACAGAAAAAGAAACAGAAAGATAAAACAATAAAAAAATCAGAATGATAGTCAATCAACAGTATTTATCAGTAATCACCCCAAACGCCAATGATCTGAACTCATCAATTAAAAGGCACAGGATGACAGATTGAGTTAAAGATAATCACTTAAAATAGAAAGACATAAAACAAATCAGAAGTGAAAGGTTGGAACAAAGTGCTTCAAGTCATTAATCCAGAGAGCAAAGCAGAAACTGCTATTCAAATATAGGAAAATTTAGACTTTCAACCCCCAGAAAAGGTATTTAGGGACTATCTTTGGATAATATGTAAAGATTAAGGGAACAATTCACCAAGAACATATAACTGCCATTAATATTTATGTGCCTAACAAAGGGGCACCTAGTTATATCAAGCAGTAGTTAATAGACCTACAGCCGCATATTGACAACAATGACATAATTGCTGGAGAACACAACTCAACACTGCCATGAAGGAAAAGATCATCCAGATAGAAAATCAACAAGGAAATAAAGCCTTAAATGAAGTGCTGAACCAAATGAATTTAATGGACATTTATAGAGCATTCCATTCTAAAAAAAATTAATACAGCTTCTTCCCAAGTGCACATGGAACATTTTCAAAAATAGATCATATGCTGGGGCACAAAACATGTCTCAGAAAATATATGAAAACAGGAATAATATGAGGCATATTCACTGATCACAATAGTGTAAATATAGACATTGGTCACAAAATGAATCCTGGAATAACCCAAAATGTAGAAACTAAATGCTCCTGAACAACTCCTGGATCAGCGAAGAAATCAAAGAATACATTAAAAAGTACCTGAAGACTATAGATAGTGAAGATAAGCTATCAGATTCTATGATGTGCTCTATGAGGGAAGTTCATAACAAGTAGGCCCACAGAAAATAAAAATAAAATCAGCAAGCTCATAGATTGGTTTGTTGAGAAAAGAATAAGGAAAACAAATAGAATCAGAAACTGAAGCAGGGAAATTACTACAAATGTTGCAGAAATACAATTATAAGAACATATTATGAATTTACTGTCGAATCTGGAAGAAATGTACAAATATTATATTAATGCACAGAAATTTAGAGTAATAAACAACTCTTTAATATCAAAATACCAGTACCAATGAGCTATCTAATGAATTCCACCAAACCTTCAACTAAGGCTTAATATCTATCCTCTTCAAATGCTTTTGAAATAATGAAGAGGTGGGTGGTCTTGGGGACAAGATGAGGTAGCATTAAGACATTGGCTCACTTTCTCATACTCTCAGCTAGATTTTAGCACACACACACACACAAAAAATCTTCCTGGAGGCAAGGTAGAGAATTGTTGTGCAAACTGGTAGCAACATCTAGATAAGGGTAGCTCCAGCCTAGCCACCAGCCATGAGATCTCAGGCATTCCTGGCCACTAGCCAACAGTCATGAGATCCTAGTTCAGTCATCAGCTGAACTACAAGGGATGCCAGATCATGGCCACCAGCCACCATCTTTGAGGGCCAGCCACCAGCAGCAAGATCCCTGTTGCAAACCCCTAGCTGAAGGATCCCAGCAACCAGCTGACAGACCCTCTACTCCTGGCAGCCACTACCAGCTGTGTGAGCATGGCAGCTCCATGTCACCAACTGCCTGCTGTGGGCTTCAACTTCCAGCTGCCAAACACTAGAACCTGATTTCTAACCATAAAGTGCTAGAGTCCAGTTGCCAGCCTTGAGACATGACAATTAATGACCATCCACCACCAGCCATGAGATCCTGGCTATCAGCTGACAGAGCCCAGCAGACAGTCTTGGGACCAATCCACCAGCAAAAACCAAATGGACCCCAGCTACAAACATGGGAACCTGACCTTCAGTCACCAACTGCAATATCCTGGCTGTTGCAACCTGCCAACTAACAGCTGCAGGTCCTACTACTAGAACCCAACTACTAGACACCAGCCACAGGAAACATATCACCAGCTATGAGCCACAGGAGCCCCACTACACTTGGCCACCAGCTATTAGCTATGGAAACCTTATTGCCAGCCACCGATTTGGGAGCCAGTTCTCAGCCATGGGATGTGAGCCATCAGCTATAGATTCCTGGTAGTGGTCTTGGGAGCCAATAGCGGGCCTGAACTCTAAGGGGTAAGTCTCTTGAAGCAGCAAATTAAAGGGATGCATGTCTAAGAGACAGTCCCATGGATAGAAATGGGATTTATTATCCCTTGGACAGAAGACACCAATGCAGACTTCAAAAGGGTCAAAAGAGAGGATATTCATGCTATATTAAACAGGAGCTGAATGGAGAAAGATAATGTGAGGGTGTGGTCTGGTATAGAGTACATGAATGACAGAGTTGTATTCCCAGCCAGGGCACCTGGAAAAGGGGAGCAGAGTTTGTGGAGAGACACACACCCTTAAAGGAGTGAGAATCCTTGTGGAGGAGTCAGGATGCCTCACACAACTGGATCCAGGTAGAGACAATAGCAAAGTGAATTCAATGATAGATCAAAAGGATTATGTATTATTATAAATAGGGTTTATTTCTAATATACAATGGTTCAATATATGCAAATCAATCAGTAAAATTAACCATATAACAAAAAAGAGACAAAATACATATGTTCAGATAAATCGAAACAAAGACAGTATTTAACAAGGATTCAGCACCCATTCATGATAAAAAATCAGTAAAATGGGGTTAGATGGAACATACCTCAACATAATATAGACCATATATGTAAATAATATTAAATGGTTAGAAATTGAAAGCTTTTCCTCTTAGATCAGGCACATTATTAGGTTGTGTACTTTCACCATTACTATTCAACATAGTATTGCAAGTCCTAGCTAGAACAATTCGGCAAGAAAAAGATATACAAGGAATCCAAGTTGAAAAGAAGTAGCAGTATTATTATTTGCAGATGACATAGCTTCTATAAAACCGTAAAGATGCCCCTATAACATTACTTAAAATAGTAAATGAATACAATAAAGTGGTAGGAAAAAAGCTACTATACAAATTAGTTGCAATTCAATATGGAAATAATGAAGTAGAAAAGAAAGAAATCAAGAAAACAATAGATTTTACAGTAACTAAAAATATTAAATACTTAGTAATAATCTTTACATTGGATGCAAAAGTCATTACAAAAGGAATCAGAAGACACAAGGAAATGGAAAGATATTACAGGTTCATGTAATAGAAGAATTAACATAGTTTAAGTATCCATCTTATCCAAAGCAATACATAGGTTCAATGTAATCAGTATTTCAATGGGATTCTTCAAAGAAATAGAGAAAACATTGCTGAAATTTATATGAAACCACAAAGACCACGAATAGTCAAAGGGATTTTGATAAAAAGAAGAGGAATCATGATCCCAGACATCAAACAATGAAAGGCCATTGTAATGAAAACAGTATGATATTCTAATAAAAATAGACACATAGCTCGATGGAATAGTAATGAGAATTCTGACGTAAACCCACACTTATATGGAGTTAATTTATGACAAAGGAGCTAAGAGTACACAATGATGAATGGAATGTCTCTTCAAGAAATAGTGATGGGAAAATTAGTAAGTCAAATGCAATAAAATGAAACTAACACCACTCTCTCATGCCATTCATAAAAATATTAACACAAAATGAATTACAAACTAGGATGTATGATACTAAACCATAAAACACATAGAAGAAAACACAGTTAAAACACTCAACAGTGGATTCAGTGATGTATTTGAGGACTCCAGTACAATAGCAAGGAAAATAAAAGCAAAAATAAACACATGGACTACATCAAATGATAAAGATTCTGAATAGCAAAAGAAACAATAATTAAAGGGAAAAAATTCCAAAAAATGGTAGAAAGTATTTATTTGCATATCATAAATCTGACAAGGGGTTAATCTCCAAGATTCAAAGAACTCACACAACCAAATAAAATGAAAACAGAGAACCCAATCAAAACTTGGGCAGATTAGCTAAATAGTCACTTCTCCAAAGAAGACATACAAATGGCCTAAAGGTACATGAAAAAAAATTAGCATCACTTATCATCAGGGAAATTCAAGTCAAAACCACAATCACATATCACTTTACTCTTGTTAGAACAGCCCACATTAAAAGAAAAAAGTAACAAGAAAAGTTGGTGAGAGTGTGGAATAAAAGAAACTCATTTTCACTCTTGTTGGGAATGTAGACTGGTCTAGCCCCTATGGAAGATGGTGTCGATGTTTTCCAAAATACTAAATATAGTTCTAACATATATGCACTAACTCCACTCCCTACTATTTATTCAAAGAATGCAGAGATAGTAATTCAAAGGGATATATGCTTATTGCAGCACTATTTACAGCAACCAAGTTATGAAAACAACCTATATGCCCAAGAACAGATGAGCAGATTAATAAGATGTGGTAGACATCTGTTGGAATACTATTTAGCAACAAGAAAAGATGCATTCTTGCCATGTGTGACAACTTGGATAGAAATACAGTGGACTGTGATAAGCAAAATTATGCCAGAGAAAGAAATACTAACACCATATTATTGTGCTCATATGTGGAATATAGAAATAAAACACAGGAACTGAAAAAATTGAACTAAAACAAAGCCTAATAATATGATTTGAGATTTGAGTCTACTACTAGAGAGGTATGGTGAAGATGGGGACTCAACAAATTGGAAACCAATGGTATAATGTGAATGGATATGTGAGATCTAGTGGAGGAAATGGTGCAGTGTATATTGATGTAGTGGGACTCTGAATCAAGTAGTGTTGTAAAACAATGTCATTTGAGTAGTAATAAAAAGGAAATGAAGATGGTAGAAAGTTCCTTAACACATTTTATAAGGTCCAAATTATCCTGATCTCAACACCAGGCAAAATCATTACAAACACAGCAAACTATACACTGATATATTTGATCAACACAGATACAAAATCATCAATAAAATCCTAACAAAACAAATACAGCAATGTAATAAGGTTCCTTTATTGCCACATCATCTCCAGCATTTGTTGCTTCTGTTTTTTTTTTTAATGTGGGCCATTCTCACTGCAGTGAATTAATATCTCATTGTGGTTTTAAGATTTATTTACTTTTATTTAATTATTTATTTTGCATAAAAGTGTTGGGGTGTAGGGCAGAGATGCAGTGGGTGAGAGTATTCTCCAGAGACAGAGAGTGGGGAGTAGATCAGGCATATTTACTAAAATACATTGTTAAGGAGAACAGTGGACTAGACAGGAGAGGTCTGCTGCTCCTTATGTGGGTTAGCTCCCTGTCTGGGTTGAAATCAGGCTGTACCTGTGATATCATTGTAACAATCCGTAGGCCACCAGGGAGGCCCCTCATTGTGGTTTTGACTTATATTTCCCTGATAATTAGTGATGTTGAACATTTTTTTCATATGCCTATTGGCCATTTGCATTTCTTCTTTGGAGAAGTGCATTTTTAATGATTTTGCTCTTTTTTGATTGGGTTGTTTGCTTTGTTTTTGTTGAGTTTTGTAAGCTATTTTTAGATTTTGATATCAGTACCTTCTCTGTTGTATGGTGTGCAAATATTTATATTTTCTCCCATTCATCAGGATGTCTCCTCATTTTGATTATTGTCTCTTTTGTTGTACAGAAGCTTTTTAGTTTGATGTACTCCCAACTGTTTATCTTCTTTGTTTTGCTCTCTTTTGGAAAGGAATCTACAAAGATGTTTCTGAGGTTTATGTCAACGGAGTGTTCTGCCTATGTTTTCTTCTATATATTTTATGGTGTCAGGTCTTACATTCAAGTCTGTTATCCATTTTGAGTTGATTTTTCTATATGATGTGATGTGTAGTCTAGTTTCATTCTTTTGGATGTTGCAAACCAGTTTTCCCAACACCATTTATTGAAGAGGTTTTCCTTGTTCCAGCTTATATTCTTTGCTGCTTTGTCATCATTGGTTGACCATATATGTTTGGATTTATTTCTGGGCTTTCAATTCGATTTCATTGGTCTGTGTGTCTCTTTTTGTTACAATCCAGGAATGGGGAGAATGCAAGGTGTTCCAGCTACTATCAAAAGCTGTGTGGAGTTTTCCCAAAATATTAAAAATAGAGCTAGCATATGATCCATCATTTTCACTCCTGAGAATCTACTCAAAGAACACAAAAACACTACTTCAAAAGGAAATCTGTACTTCTTTGTTTATTGCAGCACTATTTACAATAGCCAAGATATAGTTAGAAACAACCTTAATGCCCCACAATAGAAGAATGGGTCAAAAAGTTATGGTATATTTATACATGGAATGCTACTTAGCAAACAAAAAAAGACAAACTCATGCCATTTGTGGTAATATGGATGGAGCTGAAAGGAGTTATGCTAGCCAAAATAAGTTAGAGTAGGGCTTCCCTGGAGGTTCAACAGGTTAAGCACAGCACTGTGGAGCTCTCTGCAGGCAGCTGTGGCTGGAGTTCCATGCCCGGCCAGGGATATCCCCACATAGCACAGAAGACATCTCCTGCCTTGCCCACTGCTCCACTCAGCAGTGTATTTTGATCCATCTGCCTGTTCTGCTCCCCACTCTCTCTGGTGAACCCCCCCAACACACCACACCTCTGGCCTACACCCCAGCTTGTATGCATAAATAAATAAATCTTTTAAAAAATCAATAAAAATCCTTTAAAAAATAAGTCAGAAGAAAAAAGACAAATATTGGATGGTCTCACATATATGTGGAATATAGAGAAACCAAACAAAAGGTCAAGAAAAAGTTAAAACTAGCAAGCTGACCATAGATCTGAGGCATACAGCAAGGAAGGGGCAGAAGGGACATCAAAATAGGGTAGAAAAGAATACAAGGGAATATGGTAATGGTTGATAAGTGATATGGTGATGGGAGAACTATAGGGACTACAACAATGTAAGAAAAAATAATTAAAAAAAATAAATTTATAAAAAATAAAATGGTATAAAAATTCCTTTTTAAAAGGTGAGAAAACAAATAGAGCAATATATTAAGTGAATTGTCCATCACAATGAAGTAGGTTTCACCCCAAGGTAGCCATATGGGCACATCTAGAAATGTCATTAACAAAATAAACAAAAAGGAAGTTGAAAATCACATAATTTCAATAGGTGCCAAAAAAATCACTAATATTCAACGTCCATTTATAATAAAAGTGCTCAATAAAATGGGAATAAATGGAAGTAATCTAAACATAATAAAGGCTATGTATGTCAGCTCCACAGCTAAGTTCATATTAAGTGTTGAAAACATGATTTTCTTTCTATGATCAGGAACATTGCAAGGATGTCCACTCTCACTACAACTATTCAACACAAATTATGCAAGAAAAAGACATGAAAATAATCTGAACTGGAAAAGGAGAAGTGAAGATATAATTATCTGCAGGTCAAATAATAATATAGATAAAACACCCCAAAGATTCTATCAAAAAAGTACTGGAATAACAAATGAGTAAAGTGATAAGATACAAAATTAATACACAAAAATCACTTGCATTTCTACAAGCAAACAATGTAACTAAGGGAAATTAAAAATAATCCTATGACACACACAGCCACCATCGCTGGCTGAGACCCCAGGCATGCACGGGGAAGTGAACTCTCAAGTGCTATAGGGGAAGGAACCTCCCCACTCGCGTGCTCCATCTCATACTGGGTGAGTTCCCAGACGGCAGTCAAGCCACCGGGAGACAGTTACACCCCTGGATGCAAGCTCCAGGGGATCCCAGAAACCAAGGGGAGCCCGGATTGATCGACCACCTCCACACACGGCTGCCACCACCAGCTGAACCCCCAGGCTTGCACAGGGAAGCGAACTTTCGGGTGCTCTAGGGGAAGTAACCGTCCCCACTCTCGTACTCCATCTCATACCGGGTGAGTTCCCGGAATGGCAGTCTAGCCACTGGGAGACAGTTACACCCCTGGGCATGTGCTGCAGGGGTTCCCAGAAACCGAGGGGAGCCCAGATTTATTGACCACTTCCGCACCCTGCCGTCATTGCCGGCTGAGCCCCTAGGCCAGCTGGGGAAGCAAACTCCCGGACACAAGGAACCGTCAGCACTCCATTTGTACGGGGTAAGTTCCTGGACGGGAGATCAGCCACTGAGAACAAGTTACACCCCTAGGTGACTGTGCTGGGGTCTCAAGGGACTGAGGCGAACCTGGATTGATCGAATGCCCCCACTCTGCTGCCGCCACCTCAGACTGGATCCCCAGGTCTGCCACGGGAAGCAGACTCCCAAGCATCCTAGAGGAAAGGTCCAACGTACATCGCCCAATCCAACTGAGAGAACGTGAGTGCCATTCCAAGAGCATAGCCTTCACAGAGCAAGTTAAGCCCCTGTCCTCTGGCCTCCGGTTTTTGGACCTGATCCTAGCATGCACTGGAATAGACCTCATGCCTAAACCACCACCTCCATCACCACTGCCAATACTGGCTCTGAGCTGTAGCACTCACGGGTGCAATAGGGGAAAATACTATTGATGCCCACTGAAAATGAAAAAGTGAGCCCCGGGTGGATAAGATAGCCTGCAGGGAGCTAGCACAGACTGGCAACAGCCCTCAGTGCTAGGGTTCTCTGAACTGAGTAGAGCTGTCACTGAGACCACCAACCATCACGATCCCTGGTAAATCACAGCCTCTACAATGCTGTTGAAGCTGGGGACCACACAACCACATTCTGGACCTTTGGACTTAAAACAGAGGAAGAGGATCGCTACAGAAAACATACCCACAGCATCACTACCCAGTGGTGGTTTGGCCTAACAGGACTGGAATTGATCAGACCATCAGCCCTTGACATCCAGGAAGGAGAACCCCAAAGAGATTCCTGCCAGGATCACTGCCAAAATTTCCCAACAATTACAACAAATCAGAAGACAAACAGGGAGAAAGAGAAATACAAATAACCAAGCAAGCCCTCAGGGGAAGGACACACTGCAAAAAGAAAATCAAGCATCAGAACTCAACAATAATGACATGGAAGAGCTCTGACTCTCAGATAGAGAATTTAAAATCATGATACTCAAAGGGAAAAAAAGAAATGAAAAAAGTAATTAATGATCTGAAGAATGGAATCGAGACCTTAAAGAAGGAGAATAAAAGTCTAATAGAAGAACTAAAGAACACTGGGAAAAGCAATGAAAGCAGAATCGATCATATGGAAGACCTTGTCAGCAATCTTGAAGATACAGATAATAAAAGAATCAAAAAGGAAAAGGAAATGGAAGCACGAAGGGAAAAAAATGAAAAAACAATTCGAGAACTATGTGACACCATGAAGAAAGGAAATAAAAGCGTTATAGGGATCACAAAAGGCGAGGAGAGGGTCCAAGGAGCAGAGAAAATATTTAAGGAGGTGATAGAAGAAAACTTTCTAAGTATGAAAATAGACATACAAGAAGCAAAAAGAACTCCAAATTATCATGATGTTAGAAGAACTACACCTAGGTATATGATAGTAAAACTCACGAGTACAGGATAAGGAAAAAATATTGAAGCTGACAAGGGGGAGGAAACAAATAACGTATAAAGGAGAACCAATCAGGAGGACATCAGACTTATCCAAAGAAATGATACGGGCAAGAAGAGAATGGAGGGACATATTCAACAAACTCCAAGACAAAAATGCCAACCAAGAATTCTTTACCCTGCAAAGATCTCCTTCCTCTATGAAGAAAGCATAAGGACCTTCCCAGACGGAGACTTCAGAAATTTGTCATGACTAAACCCCTACTCCAAAAAATTCTGCAAGAAGCCCTAAAGCCAAATTGACAGAGGAATGAAAAAGAAGATCAGAAAAAAAGAAGTAAAAACACAAAAAGATAAATAGAATGGCAAATATAGAAGCCAAGATGTCAATATTAACTCTAAATGTAAATGGACTAAACTCATCAATAAAAAGGCACAGAGTAGCAAGGTCGTTCAAAAAACAGCACTCAACCTTCTGCTGTCGACAGGAAACACATTTAACTAAAAAAGATAAACACAGATTGTAAGTAAAAGGCTGGAAAACAACCCTACAAGCAAACAGACTAAAAAGAAGGCAGGGACAGCTATACTTATATCACATAAAATAGAGTTCAAACTAAAAAAGGTAAAAAGAGACAAAGATGGACACTACATCATGGTAAAGGGGACAATTCAGCAGGATGATATAACCCTCATAAACATATATTCTCCAAATGAAGGAGCACCAAAATATATAAGACAATTATTATCATCCCTGAAAACAGACATCAGAGAAAATACATATATAGTAGGAGATCTCAACACCCCACTCTCACCAATTGACAGATCAACAAGACAAAAAATAAACAAGGACACTAAAGCTCTAAATAAGGACCTAGACCACATGGGCTTAACAGATATCCATAGGGCACTACATCCCCCAAAATCTGAATACACATTTTTCTCAAGTGCACATAGATCATACTCCAAGATTGATCATATACTAGGTCACAAAGCAAACCTCAACAGATACACTAAGATCAAAATCATACCTACTATCTTCTCAGAAAATAAAGCAATCAAATTAGAAATAAACCATGAAAAGAAAAAAAAAAGAATCCTCTTACTTCATGGAGTTTGAAACCGGCACTGCTGGAAGACCACTGGACTAATGAGGAAATCAAAGAAGAAATTAAAAAAATACCTAGAAATGAATGACACAATATTCCAGAATGTCTGGGCTGCAGCAAAAGCAGTAATAAGAGGGAAATATATAGCAATACAGGCTCACATAAAGAAACAAGAAACAATCTAATCTCCCATCTGAAAGAACTAGAAAATGAACAACAAAAAAACCAAAAGCCAACATAAGAAAGGAAATCATAAAAACTAAAGCAGAAATAATGAAATGGAAATCCAAAAAAAAAAAAAAAAAAAAAAAAAAAAAAAAAAAAAAAAAAAAAAAAAAAAAAAAAAAA
>PVIJ01005066.1:0-95888 GCA_004024925.1 Scalopus aquaticus
GGTGGGGAGTGGGGGGGGAGGCGGAGAGGGGGAAGGAAAAGGGCACAAAATGGAATAGAAAAGAGCACAAGGGACCACGGAGATGGATCACGGTTGAATTGGTGGTGGGCTACCCAAGGGGAATACAAAATGTAAAAGACGTAAATAACAATAAAAATATATATTAAAAAAAAAAAAAAGAGGGAAGGCAACCCAGTTATCTATGATGAAGGATTCTGGGTGCTTTTGTGTTAGATGCGCTATCTTAACATACATCTGAAATGCATAAACCTATACCTTAATCATGTACTATGTTGTAAACCAGTGTTACAAAAAATGCTACCAGCTAAAATAAAAAATAAAAGGAAAACATTGAAATTAAAAAAAAAATGAATTAAGTGTATAAATATTTGAGAAGAGATTTAAAAAAATCAGTTTTGGAAAAAGTGTCCCCAGAATTCAAATCTAACTCTCTCATATTAAGTATGAATATAATGCCTCCAAAATCACATTTTAGTAAAAAAAGATGCACACACATTTATTTATAAGTAGAAGTTTGTTATCAATTCAAAATAGTGAATTATTTCATGTACAAGTTTAATAAGGTATTTCTTAAATAAAAATACTTTGAGGACTTATAAGATTATCTTATTTCAGAATTATTATCTTCAGTAGGTTCTTGTATTCTGAATATCTAAACACACATTTACACACACAATGTTTTTCTATATGCATTTCTCAAACTTGCCTTTTGTATTTTTCACCAATATCTGCTCACAAGTATATACAAATTACCTCTTATAATTTTTTTTTCTCTCTCCCTTGTTCACTCACTCTCACTAATGGCACTATTTTTTTTTTTTCATCAAAGCATCAACGTTTCAAATCTAGCATGATTCCTCTTTGTTCCAAATATGTCAATGATTTCTTCTGTTCCTCCTATGTAGTTTTTCACCCCACTCTTACATCAAGGCATCACTAGCTCCTCTCTAAATTCCCACCGTAAGCTTTTCACTTATGTCCTAAATTACAGTCTTACTCATGTACAATTTCTCATTTCATCTACTGTTGCAATGACACAGGTTTTATATGTAATTTCATTGAACCTTGACTTGTAAAGTCACTTGCAAAATGGACATACTTAGATGTCAATTTAAGTTTTGGAAAGAGTTAAGTATCATTGACAGGTGAATGGGAGTTAATTTTATTTGAGATATCACACTGATTACTATTTCAAGGACTATCATGTCCTTTACATCTTCTGTTTTCCAGAGTTTACCCACTTCTGAATACAACCCTATTTGAATAAGAATCTGTAGAAGATCACAAGGCAAAATATCCCAGATCCTGCTATCGGTTATATTATTAGTGACTGCTGTGAGGTCAGTCTGTACTGTCATTTTGCAAGTCATCACTATGAACATTCATATCATATGTGATTTTCTATTTCAGATTTTAATATACTGTTATAAATGATGAGGTTGGAAGCTTGCCATCATAAAATTTGCCTCCAAATAAGTTTAGAAAGAAGGTTATTTTGAAGCTGTTATGCTTTTTAGTAGGTGGCATTATCAGATCTAAAAATGTATTAAAAGACATGGAAGAAAATAGATGTTTCTGTTATCAATTTTCCATGCAAAGGGACTAGGGATAACTTTAAAATATTTCTCCTCTTAGTTCCTAGCATAGGTACTCTGCATTATACTGTATATCACAACAACTTAAAGGTTGGTACAGAGCATGTTGGTGATGAAACACAAATGATGCTGATTTTAAAAATATCTTTTTTATTGGGCCACCCTGGCAGTGCAGCAGTTGAGTGCTGCGCTGTGGAGCTATTGGCAGCAGCGACGCGAGTTCGACGCCCAGCCGGGGAGAATCCCACATGGTGCGGGAGACCTCTCCTGCCTCGCCTGCTGCTCCCCTCAGTAGTGTATTTCTGATCTGCCTGTTCTGCTCCCCACTCTGTCTCTGGTGAGTCTTCCCGCCGCCCCCCGCCTCTGGCCTGTACCCCAGCTTGTATGTATAAATAAATAAAACTTTAAAAAATATATCTTCTTTATTAGGACTTCAGTATAGATGAGAATAATTGAGTGAAGCTCAAAAAGCTATATAAATTGTAGTTGAGAAATTAAAAATACACCTGAAAATAAGATGTTTCAGAGTTACATAGTTTAAGCCGGTATACCTACACAGTATTAGTACCAGTATTTTCATCATTTAAAACAACTACTGTGGGGGCTGCCCTGGTGACACAATGGGTTAAATGCAGCACTATGAAGCTAGCCAGAGTCACTGCAACACAAGTTCAATCCCCGGTCAGGGAGATTGCCACAAGGCGCAGCAGACGTCTCCTGCCTCCCCACTGCTCCCCTCAGCAGTGTACTTCAGTCAATCTGCCTATTCTGCATCCTACTCTGTCTCTGCTGAATCCTCTCAGCATCCCACACTTCTGGCCTACACGCCAGCATGTATGCATAAATACATAAATCTAAAATAAAAAAATAAATGAACTACTGTGCCTGTTACAAAAACTTATTTCCATATAGTGGTTATATAATTTGAATAGTTTCTGGTCAGCAATTTTTGTAATTTTTAATTGCTAAGAAACATTTTATGTGTGTTTGTGAATGTTTGTGTATAAATACATACAAGATTTGTATGATTATCATAATCAATAGATCTTTATCTATAGTGCTCTGTTCTTCTAAAGATAGAAACATAATTGTGGATAAATAACACCTTATACATAGATAATAAGGTTGAGATATTAATTTTTAAGACTCTACAATGGAAAATGCTTTCACCATTTTATATATGGTGCAATATAGTATTTATAAAGATCAGACCTCTTTTTTGCTTACAAGTTTGGGAGGATTTTGTTTCAAGATTATGAAGACTAACATGAAACAGTATTTTCCTAAGAAAGTAAGATGCGATGTAAAGCATGTTAAATAACATTGGTCAACATTTAGATAGTTACTGATTTACAAAGGCCCTAATCTGTAGTATCTTGGTGTGCTGAACATGAATATAACCCTGAACATTTTTTATTAGCTCTCTTTTTTTTTAAGATTTATTTATTTATACATACAAGCTGGGGTACAGGCCAGAGGCGTGGGGCGGCGAGAGGGTTCACCAGAGACAGAGTGGGGAGCAGAACAGGCAGATCAGAAATACACTGCTGAGGGGAGCAGCGGGCGAGGCAGGGGAGGTCCGCCACACCATGTGGGATTCTCCCTGGCTGGGCGTCGAACTCGCATCGTGCGCTGCCAACAGCTCCACAGCGCAGCACTCAACCGCTGCACCACCAGGGAAGCCCTATTAGCTCTCGTTTTGAAGATATTTCATATAATTCATTTTATATGTTTCACCATGTAAATTTATCCAGTAGGACAGAAACAACACCCTAAATCAGCCTAGAATGATGTAATATTGCATCACACTGCTTAATACCATTGTGCACACATCATCCAGTTGAGTTGATGGCATCATATTCTAGTGCAATGCAATACCACTGTCAGGCAGCTGCTAAGTAAGCTGATGTCAGAAGTGCACTAGATAAAGCCCTGTTGGAAATGTTGAGCATTGAAAATATTTCAGACTTTGTGCGAGACAGTTGAAGCTATTATTCCATAGAACTGTTCTTATTTTATCCATTTAGGCACAATGCAGAACAGTAATGTCTTGAAGGTGTGTTAATAGTGTGCACAATTTCTGTTCTATTTGTGGGGAAGAAACATTTGCCAATCAGAAGAAACCTATCACTTCTCAAGTGAAGAAGACTTATCATCTTTATTTCAGATGCAAGGTTGGTGACCAAGACAAGTCTTGGGCCCCACATATATGCTGTGCTACATGGACAACACAGCTTCCACAGTGGTTAAATGGCAAAAGACCATCAATGCAGTTTGCAGTCCCATGGTATGGAGAGAGCCAAGCAACCACATCAAAGACTGTTACTTCTGCTTTGTTCCTCCTCTTTCCAGCAAAATAACAAAACAAAAAAAGTCGAGAATAGTCTACCCAAGCATTCCCTCTGCATTGAGAACAGTTCCTCATGGTGAGGGACGTCCTATTCCAAAACCTCCAGTAGAATATTGTCTTGATTCATCTAATGAGGACAAGTGTGAGCCGACCTGTTCTTCTCCTGTTTCATCAGCATGCAGTGATCCAGATTTTCATTGTGGCGCATCATCAAACCCACACAGACTAACACAGGAAGAACTAAATGACCTGGTTCGTGATTTGGACTTATGCAACAACAAGGCGGAATTGCTGGGGTCAAGACTCCAACAATGGAATCTTCTAGAAGATGTCACAATTACTTTATATTGAAAGTGCCACCAGCAGTTGGAGCCTTTCTTCAGAAAGGATAGTACTCTAGTATTCTGCTCTGATATTGAGGGCCTCATGAATGCCTTCAAAATCACTCATGACCCACAAGAATGGAGACTATTTCTAGGGTCTTCAAAACTGAGTCTTAAGGCTGTGCTTTTGCACAGTGGAAACTGTCTTCCATCTATTCTTGCAGCACATGCTGTCCACATGAAAGAGACATATGATAACTTAAACCAGCTACTGAATTCCAATGAGTATAACAAGTACAGCTGGCATATTTGTGGTGATTTAAAGCTAGTTGCCCTTTTAATGGGACTTCAGCAGGGATATACAAGATACATGTGTTTCTTATGTGAGTGGGATAGCCAAGCAAGTGAATTGCACTACTTGGGGAAGGAATGGACTCACAGACAAAATGTAGCAGTTGGAGAGAAGAATATCCAGCACCCAGCTCTGGTCGAGGTTCAGAATATTCTGCTACAACTCCTTCACATCAAACTAGGTTTGATGAAGAATTTCGTGAAACCCATGGACTGGACCTCGCCAGCTTTCCAATACCTGCATGAAAAATTTCCTTGACTCAGCAAAGCAAAGATTAAAGAGGGAGTTTTTGTGGGTCCTCAGATTCAAGAGCTCTTCAAAGATAACCGGTTCAACAACCTGCTGCAGGGTTGCAAAACAAGCATGCAATGCTTTTCGCCTAGTGTCTACAAACTTTCTTGGGAATATTAGGGCAGAAAGATACAAGGAACTAGTAGAAGACATGCTGATGCAGTGTCAGAAACTTGGCTGCAGTATGTCTCTAAAGATTCCCATCTGGATTTCTTCCCTGAAAACTGTGGTATGGTTAGTAATGAACATGGTGAACGTTTTCATCAAGATATCCATCAATGGAACAAAGATACCAGAGAAAATGGTGCACGACAATGCTGGCTGACTACTGCTGGACACTCCCCAGAGATGCTCCTGAACAGCTATATAAGAGACAAGTGAAGAAATCTACGAAGGAGTTTATGACTTGATTTTTTACAGGTATTAACCATAGGTCTATTACTATTGGCATGCATTTAGTGATGTAAACATCTATTTATAGCAGATTACAAAAAAACTAGAACACAAATTAAAATTTGACTGTCATATTCGTGTTGAGCACATACACATTGATAGGACATAACTAATTTTATTTCAGTAACATGACTTTTGTAAAAATTTGCTGACCAGTGTAATAAATAATCATATAAATAAATAAATATTGGTGAAAATTTATTTTGCTTAACAAATTGAACCTATCCAGTGACCCATCAAAATTGCTACTTTTCTTCTTTTCCAGTTTATTATGTAATATAGAATATTTTAAAGAATTATTTCAATTGTTACATATATTCCACTTCACAAATCTATTTCAAATTGACACTTTTGTATTGCTGATTCTTCTTTAATGAGTTTACAATGCTAGGCACACATACATGTAAAAACAGACCTATTTGGTTAGCTCTGAGTCCTCTGAGAAGTCACAATAAGAACAAGAATATCTTAAGGTGCTTCATTTCCCTTAAAGCAAAAGATGAACTTTAAGTTGTGGTTAAGATTGTTGTATTCAAGAGAACTGTAAGTGCAAAAGGTGCTTTTACCAAAACTTTACTGAATTCACAAACTTAATTAAGCAATTTATATTTCTGTTAACAAGTTTTACTTTCCCCCCAGCAGAAGTAAATCAATATTTTGTCTCATTTTATAATGTCTACTAAAATTATTTTGCAAAAATATATCTCCTAAATTCCCATTTTCTAATTTTGTACAAAATTTAGTTGTCTTTGGGTATATTTATAAAATATTTTTATGTAGGGTTTTATGTAGGATGAGTTATAGTTGTCAGCTTCTGGCATGTGTTCCACTGTTAGAGATTATATGGCCCACTCACTATTCAGCAAGTGTATGTGTATTTGCCAACTTGGCTATTTCTTTTTCTCCTTCCTGTCCATTTCCATTGCCCATAATACTCAGGCTTATTATATAAATGAATGTTATATAGATCAATACTAGTGACAGGGCCTCCCTGTTGGTGCAGCGGTTAAGCACTGCGCTGTGGAGCTGTCGACAGCAGCGATGCCAGTTCAATGCCCAGCTGGGGAGATTCCCACATGGTGAGGCAGACCTCTTCTGCCTCTCCCGCTGCTCCCCTCCGCAGTGTATTTCCACTGATCTGCCTGTTCTGCTCCCCACTCTGTCTCTGGTGAACCTTCTTGCCACCCCACACCACTGGCCTGTACCCAAGCTTGTATGCATAAATAAATAAATCTGTAAAAAAATACTAGTGACAAATATATTGACAGTTAAATTTGAATGCATTTCTCAGCAATATTTAAGACAACTAGAAAAAGAATGTCTGTTGCCTTAGGTGATATGAACAGTGTTGTGAAGCACTTTGACTCCATATAAAATTTAGAGCACTTTACCTCAGGCATTAAGGGTACACATTGTTTTCACATTTACATGGCATACTCACCACAGTATATCATATTGTGTCATAAAGCACAAGGAAGCTTTAATGTATTTAAAATTAAGTTATTCTAAGCATGTCCTCAAATGAAAAGGACCTTAAATTACAACCAACACAACAGCTACCAGAAGCCAATTATAGACAGACAGACAAGCAATGGATAGATAAGTGGATAAATGATAGATAGATGAAATATGAAAATTGGGTATATGAGAAAGAAAGCGTGAGGTAAGAATTTTGATTATAATTCCAATGTGTTTGATTGTCTTTCTATATCAGCAAGTAGTTCTCTGACAACTTTTGGATATCCTACTATTAAAATCAATTTTGACACTATCTACTCAAATACAATATTAAATTCCAACAGGGCAAAAGTTCAGTCCTATAAAACTGTCTACATTTTCAGAGTCAATCCCAAGTCCAGGTTACCATATGTGCTTCTGAATAACTGAAAATAAACTGCAGGTTCTTAAAACTCTATCATGGGATTCAATTTATTTGCTAGGTGAAGCACAGAATAAAGGAAACTAGCATATCAGTTAGCAACCAGATAAAGAGATACATATAAAAGGTTCTGAACAAAAAGGCCTATGTCCTCTTGGAATTTGGGGCTTTTCACATTGACATGTAGAAGTGCTTTAGTTCAACAACCTAGAAACTCATCAAACCTGTTCCTTTGAGTTTTTTTTTTTTTTTTTAGGTTTCTTCACATAAGCATGGCTGATAAAATCATTAACCATTGATAATTAATTCAGATTGATTCAACCTCCAATTCTACTTCTTTGCCCAGAAATCATGAAGTAAGACTGAAAATTACACCTTCTATTTATGGTTGGTTTCCCTGGCAACCTAACTCCTCCTCAACTTTAAAAGTCACATCATTAGCATAGCTGTGGTTGAAAGGGGTTTGTTATGAATTGCAATATAACCATTTTAGCTTTATAGCTCTGAATTTTCAGAACATGTGTATGAGAGACCAAATAGTATAACAACACATACCCCCCATTTTTTTGTCACTCAGGAAATTCAAATAGTTTTGAGAGCTGTAAGCTAGAAATCTTGGATGAACACCAAAATGAATCACAATTTAATAATAATAATAACAATAATTCATATCATGGGATTCCCAACTATCTAGAAATACAATGTTATTCATATGTCAAAGAACAGTTGGAAATTAGTAAATAGTTCAAACTAAATATTAAGAAAAAATATAACATTTTTGCCATGTGTAATAAGTATCAGACTTATACTGCTCTGTAACAATATAAGGACAAAAGTGTTACTGCATACATTCTGTGATTCTCCCTTGTCTCTGAAATCTTGGTTCCTCAGTTCTGACAGTCTTTAGCACTCACAATATATGGTCACTGTTTTTTTTTATTTCTTATTACCCAATCTGTTTTTCAGATGTCTTTTTTGTTGTTGTTGTTAGCAGCTACAGCTACTCTATCTCATTCAGAAGTTGAGATATAGAACATCCATATTTAATATCTAGAATTTTGAAGCCCAGTAAAAAAAAAAATCACTTGTAGCAAGAAAACTAACTGAACTAAGTAGAAACTAACTGTTTCAGTTATCTCAAATTTTAGCAAAATTCAAAAACTCGTACTGTGTAGGAGTATAGGGAAAATCCCTTCACTCCTGTGGGTTGCCCTCAGACAAGTAGAGCAAACAAATGAGCATCACAAAAGTTAGTAGGAGAATAAGAACAAATTGAATTACATACATCAGGAGAATTTACATGGCTCTAAATTTCATAGTAAATAGGACTAACAGGGGTTGTATAATCTTGAGCTATTGAATGGGATAGGGTACTTGGGTATCATGGAACAAGAGGTGAAGGTGACATGTATTGGCAAATATCTAATCCAAAAATGTGAAATATATTGATCTTAATGAGCCTTCCATTAGATTGTATTTTATATTCTTTTGAAGCCAATTATATAATTTGTAAAGTTACCCAGAAATACTATCATTTAATTTTACTATCTTTTTTCATATGTAAGTTTAGTTTTTATAACATATATCATTACTACCACAGACTTTAACTTCAGAAATATTGAAATATTATTTGTTAATTTGGCTATCAGACTTACCATGGTCTAGCATACCTTATTAAATTAGTTAGATAAACGTTTCAATTTAATCTAATGAGAATACATGACTTCTTAATGGTGTCTACAAAATGAATTATAAAAATTAACCAATTTATTTGAAAAGTAGTTGAAAATCAATTTACAGGTAAATCAATATGAGTTCTTCTTATAGAACATTGAAAATATCTTACAAAAGTATCAGTTGATTATTGGCAACATTAAACAGTGAAAACAATTCCCTCCTTTCCTCTAGGTTTTTCTAGGATGACAAATAAATAAATTAACATAAAACAAACTGGCAAAAAAAATACAAATGCCAAATTCAGTAATAATACAAATACTTCCTATATACATGAGATAAAACCATTAAGTAGAGTAACTTAACAAAATGGCTTAAGTCAAGTTCTTAAAAACATTCAGTTAGGGCTTCACTGGTGGTGCAAGGGGTTAAGCTCAGCACTATGAAGCTATTCAGAGCCACTGCAGTACGAGTTCGATCCCCAGCCAGGGAGATTACCACATAGCATAGCAGACTTCTCCTGCCTCACCCACTGCTCCCCTCAGCAGTGTACTTCAGTCGATCTGCCTGTTCTGCTCCCCACTCTGTCTCTGGTGAATCCTCTCACCACCCCACACCTATGGCCTCCATCCCAAGGTGTATGCATAAATAAATAAATCTTTAAAAAAAAACATTCAGTTAAACACAAAGATGTTGGGGAAAAGTCAAACTTTTTTTTTTTTTTTAAAGATTTATTTATTTATACATACAAGCTGGGGTACAGACCAGAGGCATGGGGCGGCGAGAGGGTCCACCAAAGACAGAGCAGGGAGCAGAACAGGCAGATGAGAAATACACTGCTGAGGGGAGCAGCGGGCGAGGCAGGAGAGGTCTGCCGCACCATGTGGGATTCTCCCCGGCCGGGCGTCGAACTCGCATTGCTGCTGCCGACAGCTCCACAGCGCAGTGCTCAACCGCTGCGCCACCAGGGAGGCCCCGGAAAAGTCAAACTTTGAGAAGTTACCAGGAAAAGTATTTCAAACAAGGGCATGACCTTTATGAAGATAAAATTTGATGCCTTTTCCATTGATAAAAAACTGAAGAGATTTAGTCTTTCCAGTACAGTGACCAAGGCACTTACAAAGGAAGATTTTCCTTTGCAAGAGTTAAGAGTTATTTTCATGTAAGTATCTCTTACAGAAAGGCAACATCTACCAGCTTTTCAAGATCCTCTCATAACTTAATACGTAAGCCAAAAAGACACATTTTGTAGTTGTGGTTTTCGTCCCCTATAGAAACTCTATCTTCAGGTAAAATCAATGTTTGTTAAAATAGTTAAATGAATTATTATTGTATTTCAATTTAACTGAAATACAATTCAACTATAATTTAAATTACACTCCTACAATTATAGAAAACACACATACACAGCTAAATACTTAGGAATAATCTAACATAGGCTGTGAAGGAGGTATATACAAAGAAAACTATAAGACAGTGTTAAAAATATAAAAGACACATAGAAATGAAAATATCTTCCCTACTCATGGATTGGAAGAATTAATATTGACAAAGGAGAAAAGAATATGCAATGGAATAAGGGCAACATTAATTTGTTCAATAAATAGTGCTTTGGAAACTGGACTACCACTTGCAAAGAATGAAGCTAGATGACTACCTCACACAGTGCACAAAAGACAACTCAAAATGTATAAAAGACCTGAATGTAAGACCTGAAACCATAAAATATACAGAAGAAAATATAGGCAAAACACTACATGAAATACATCTTAAAAGACACATCCTTCAAAGCAAAGAAAGTGAAGGAAAAGATAAACAGCTGGGATTACATCAAACTAAAAATATTCTGTACAGTAAAAGAGATACTAACCGAAACAAAGAGACACCCCCCTGATTGGGAGAAAATTTTTGCACAAAATAAAACTGATAAGAGACTGATCATAAAAATCTGCAAAGAGCTCACACAGCTCATCAAAAACAAAGTAAACAATTAAGTCAAAAATGTGCAAAAGAGGGCCTCCCTGGTGGCACAGCAGTTAAGCACTGTGCTGTGGAGCTGTTGGCAGCGACAACGCGAGTTCGATGCCCAGCCTGGGAGATTCCCACATGGCTCAGCAGACCTCTTCTGCCTCGCCCACTGCTCCCTCAGCAGTGTATTTCCATCTATCTGCCTGTTCTGCTCCCCACTCTGTCTCTGGTGAACCCTCTTGCCTCCCCACGCCTCTGGCCTGTACCCCAGCTTTTGTGCATAAATAAATCTTTAAAAAAATTATTTATGTTATGCATACAAGAACTGGGATGTAGGTCAGAGGTGGGGGTTGATGAGGGTTCACCAGAGACAGAGTGGGGAGCAGAATAGGTGGATCTATTGAAGTTCACCGCTGAGGGGAGTAGTGAGCAAGGCAGAGAGGTCTGTTGTGCCACGTGGGAAGCTCCCTGGCATCGGATATGATCCATGCTTCAGGGGCTCTGGATATCTTCATAACCCTTTGCGCAACCAGGGAGGCCCTGGAATTTATCTTTTTTATGGCTGACTATCATTTCATTATACCCTATCTTCCTAATCTACTCATCTGTCTGTGTTTGCTTACCTTGTTAGGTTGTTTCCACAGCTTGGCTGTTATAAATAGTGCTGCAGTGAACTTAAAAGTGCATATATCTCTTCAAAATATTCATTTTCCTTCCTCACATACATATTAGGAGTGGAATTGCTGGATTATAAAATAGGCATATTTTTAAAATTTTGAGAAAATTACAAATGTTTTTCCATAGGAAGAGGACTACTCTACATTTCCACCAAAAGTATATGAGAGTTCCTCCCCCATATCCTCACCAACATTTGCTGGTTTTTTTATTTGTTTGTTTGTTTTTCTTTTTCTTTTTTTTTAATGATATGGGTCATTCTTATTGAAGTGAGATAGCATCTCATTGAGGTTTTGATTTGCATTTCCCTAAAAGTAAGTGATGATGTGTGTTGTTTCATAGGCATGTTGGGACACACGTGTATCTATTTCTAATTTGGTTACAGGTCTAATAAACAAAAGCTTGAGGAACTTCACAGAAAAGTTATTTCAGGAAATACAATATTTCCCCTATTTCATTAGCTACTATCAGAAAGAATATATTTATTTATAAAATGTGGTTCTGTCCTATTAACTCATCAATGTTTGACTAGCTGTCTTCAAAAAATTTCAACTTTAATAAAAACTTACCAGAGTAATGGCTTATTTTCCTGACTTTTATTTTAGATTGTGTCTTACGTGTTTTGAACACACTATGTGAAAACTTATTTTCCAAATATAAAAACTCATAATTTCCTTCAAATTTCCTTTCATGTCTTAATTTCATAACTTTCAGTTACTTAGTTTCTTTATTAAAATTTTAAAACAGTTTATGCTTTCTCTCTTTTCTCTATAGCATTAGAAAAACTGTAAATATCTATATAAATAAAATTTCCTATATTGAGAGGTGATTATTAAAGACAAATAAAAGTGTTACAATCACAGTTTCTTTTCCCTTTCACTTGATTCAAGTAAACAAACTAAAGTTTGCTGAGCAACAATAAAGAAAAAATTACATGTTTTGGTATGCTTTAAAAAAATATTTTTATTTATTTATGTATACAAAAACTGGGGTTTAGGCCAGAGGTGCAGGAGTTGAGCGGATTCACCTGAGACAGAGTGGGGAGCAGAACAGGCAGATCAGAAATGCACTGCTGAGGGGAGCAGCAGGCCAGACAGGAGAGGTCTGCTGTACCATGTGGGAAGATCCCAGGCCAGGGATAACCCTCATGCTGCAGTGGCTGCAGATAGCTTCATAGTGTTGAGACTTAACCCCTAGCACCACCAGGGAGACCCTGTTTTGGTGGGATTTTATGGTAAGGAAAATAATTTTTAATTGGCCAAAAAAAATTTAAAAAAGGATCTCTGGAAGGTATTTTCAGACAAATAAATCATCTTTTTTGATACTGATGTCTTAATAGTAAAGAAAGACTGCATTGTTTGTCCAAGTATTAAAAAGACCATTAAAGTGATACACTAGAACTCAGAAAGGCTAATCAAAGAAAAACAAAGTTAGGAAAAATGAATGAGTGAAATGAAAAATTAAAGTACTGAACAAAAAATAGAAAATGAAGCTTTCTATAAAATATAAGAGATTAAGTATATAAATAATTTAATATATTAGATAAAAACTCTGTGAATGTTTTGGAAGCAGAAGAGACCAAATAGTGGATTAAATCAGTGACTTCAATATGCTAATACAAAAAAGTGGAAGAAAAGAAATGCAAAGTTAAAAAAGAAAAAAAGGAAAAAATTGAGAATTGTTAACTTCTTTAAGAAAGGCACATAACAATATTACCTGTGAAGGGAAAGGAAGAGAGAGGAGGAGAGAACATATTCAAAATAATAGAAAGCTTAGCAAACTTGGGAAAGGAACTAAAAGAATAAGTCTATGTAGCTAAAAAAAAAAAAAAAGAAAAAAGAAAAAATTCTGATTATTTAAATTCACTGTGATATCCCAAGGCACATAGCAATGATATTACCAAGAATTCAAGAAAAAGAGTGTTATTGAAGATGATTATGAAAAAAAATGGTAAGTCATAAAGGTACTCTCATTAGACATACCTACAACTTCTCAGAAGAAACTTTACAAGAAATGAGAGGATGCAATGAGTTTTTCAAAGTGTAGCGCTGGCCTGGGCACAAAGCTAGGGTTTCCCTTTTGAATAAGAAGCCAGGATTGAAAATGTTAGAGTTCATATGGATCAATCAGTTTTGAGCTTTTACCATGTCCATTCAATTTGTTGACTCCACTGAGAAATTGAAAATGGAGCAATGAATTGGTTTTTAGCTGTCAACAATCAAACAGATAGGATTGAAAACGGTCCAATCAGTCTTGAAAGGCAGGGACACTGAAGTCGATATTAGCAGAGCAGGAACCAGATTGTATTCATTCATTGGACAACTTCAGAATAGAAAGGATTTAGCTGATAGCCTTTATACAGGGTTCATCGGAACTTCACAAACAGGTTTGTCAGTACCTCACAACATTCAAGACCTTTGTAGACTTTGAAACTGCTACAGACCTTCACAGACTTCCAGACCTCTAAAGACCTTTGAAGAGAACTGCCTCAAAGCCTGCAGAGAGCATCACAGACATGGGCTTGGTGCCTGTAAAAGATCTACTTGTCATTGGCTTATTTCAATAGCTCACAAAGAGCTGCAACACTGATATCTTTAGTACTACCTCTTGGTGACTTGGTAACCAGCACTGCTAACCAACATTGACCAGAAATGCTGACCAGTGACTAGCAGTCTGTGGAGGGCCACTTCTGAGAATTGTTTACCACTTCTGATCCTCTGACACTGCTTCCTCGTGTTGTTTCCTCCAACACTACTGGACAAGCATTTGACATTGTCCAAGCCAACATTCAGACTGTTGCTGAGGGCCAGTGTAGTATCATCTCAGCAGACCCAGATGTTATTACCTGCAGTTGTCACCATGAGTTGGATCCTGGTTTACTGTGTGTCATCAGTTCCAGGATCTTGTCAAAGCTATAGCACCATCATGCAGGTACCAACTTTGTTTTGCACTACTGGAAAATGCAGACATTAACTTGTTGAGACAGCTGGTCATGTGTTGCCTTAGAAGCTCTTTTCTTTTCCCCAACCCCCCCCCCTTTGTTAACAAACTCCATTATTGTTGCATCCTGAGTATGAGTGGTTTCTTGCAATTCTGAGTGCATGGATGAGAACATACAAGCAGTGACTTGTACCCCACTTGGCATTGTTTTTAATAGCTCCGTTTACCTGTTCCCAGAGGGTCAATATCATGAAATAAGACTAAATGACCTAGTTCCCCACCTAGTAATAGTAGGAATTTGAGAAAAAAAGGATTACCTCAGTTGCCTACGAAAGAATGGTAAGGATACATACACAAAGTTACATGAGTTATATCTGAGAAATTATGAATTTTGGGTACAAGTTTTAAATGATTATTGACCTGAGAGTCTTTAGAGTGATTTTATTGATGTGATAGAAATGATAGTGGCCATTAAATTGTGCAACAATGGAAATGATGCATGGATGGGAGGAAAAGGATACCATGCATTATTCTGGATAATAATGAATGTTAATATATGACTTTGAGACACTGAACTATCAAGAAAATCAAGATTATTCCATAATATATTCCAAGTCTCCCTGAATTTCTATGGACTATATGCTATATGTAATGTCAAATGATAAACCAGGATTGCTAGAATAAGAGTCTATATTCTAGATTATATTACAATTAAAACATGTATTCTATATAACTGAACTCTAAGAGGTTCCTTGCATATAATGGACACATAATAGGAAAGCCAATTTCTTATACAGGCATTCTTGGAACATTGTAGCAACAAATATAAAAGCAAAATCAAGACTAAATAAAAGGTTTAAATGACTTTAATTGATTTGTCCATTAAATACTGCATATGTAGATTATATAAAAATTAAATACAAATCACTTCATAAATAAAAACCATAATGCAGACACTTTGTATTTCCAGACAATCTTGATTTTCAGGAAAGTCTAGTCTAAGGAAAATCTAAGACTGCTGAAATTTAGCTTTGCTGCAGATTTAATGAATTTAGAGAGAAGTTTAAAGAAGTTTTGATATGGAATTATAGAATCATAGATTCAATAATGTGAAACAAAAATATTCCCTGCAAAATCTAATGTAAAGAGATTCATCTCCCCTTTAGAGGTAATAAGAATTTAATAACTCACAAATATATATAATAACTGATGTGGTTTATGTAAATAGACTTATAGTATATGAAATATATAATCTACCATATTTTACTGCATTTTCTACTGCTAAAATGAATTTTGTACTGTTTATTTGTTTGTTTTTAAAGATTTATTTATTTATGCATACAAGATGGGGTACAGACCAGAGGGTGGTGAGAGGGTTCACCAGAGACAGTGGCAGAACAGATCAACGGAAATACACTGCTGAGGGGAGCAGCGGGCGAGGCAGGAGAGGTCTGCTGTGCCATGTAGGAATTTTTCCAGCAGGGCATGGACCTCGCATTACCGCTGCTGGCAGCTCCACAGCGCAGCGCCTAACAGCTGCGCCACCAGGGAGGCCCCCTGTTTATTTATTGTGTGTGTGTGTGTGTGTGTAAAATATATATGTAAATAAATAAATGGAATCTAATTAGCACATGCTGTTAGTTTAGATAAGTAAGATAAAATCTTTTTTTTTGAGATTAATTTATTTATGCATACAAGAGCTGGGAAGTAGGCCAGAGGTGTGTGTTTTTTGGGCGGGGTTGGGGGGTTTGAGAGGATTCACCAGAGACACAGTAGGAGTAGAACAGGCAGATTGATTGAAATTCACTGCTGGGGGGAGCAGTGGATGAGGCAGGATAGGTCTGCTACACCATGTGGGAATCTCCCTGGCTGAGGAACGAACTTGTGCTGCAGTGGCTGTGAATAGCTTCATAGGCTGAGACTTAACTGCTTGCACCACCAGGGAGGCCTGGAAGATAAAATCTTCTTTTTTTTAAACATTTATTTAATTATGCATACAAGCTGGGGTCAGGCCACAGGCGTGGGACGGCGAAAGGGTTCACCAGAGACAGAATGGGGAGCAGAACAGGCAGATCAACAGAAATACACTGTTGAGGGGAGCAGAGGGCAAGGCAGGAGAGGTCTGCTGCGTCATGTGGGAATCTCCCCTGCTGGGTGTCAAGCTCAAGTCGCTGCTGCCAATAGTTTCACAGCGCAGCGCTTAACCGCTGTGGGAGTCCCTGGAAGATAAAATATTAAACTAATTTTATTAATTTGACTTCTATATTTATGTGCTTCTTTAGCCATGAAAATATGTGTGCATATGTACATTTTTAGCTCAATGAATAATATAGATTAAATTGAAATGTTTTGTTTCTATATTCAGCTCATGAAAATACAATAATTCTGTTAGTGCCAACTGTTCCCTCAATATCCAAATTCAGAATTCTGTCGTGTTTGTATTCTCATTTCAAATTGAGAGCCAGTTTTTTTTTTGTTTGTTTGTTTTTGTCTTTTCTAAGATAATATATGGTAAATGCACCTCAGGCTAATTGTATCAATGACTATTTTCTCTTATCATAACACAATCTATGTAAGACGATATCTCAGAGATAAAAGATGGAGAATGATTGCCCAAGATTTTCATTAATGGATGTAGAGTAAATATATAAAAGAATAAAAAGTGGTTTGGAGCTAGAAAATAGAGAACAGCTTCCATTATCCTAGAAAATAAGAAGTGTATTTATGGCAATGTAGGTCTGAACTTAATTAAACATTAATAAGTATATTTCACATTAAAATATAACCACTTAAGACACTATTAAAAATAATAAGAAACAGATTGCTATCTATTCCACTAATTGGACTGAAATAAGCAGTATTTATTTATGACCTCAAGGAAAATGCTATATATAAGGATATACAATTTATTTTGTTGTAGACTCATGCTAGCTTTCTGACACCTAGGTACGAAATAGAACAATTAATTTTGATAGTAATACTAGTTGAAGAGTAATGCTTTCTAGTACAATAATAGATCTTTTGTATGATGTCAAAAATATTTTCAGGAAAGTCCCTTCAACAAATGTTGCCGGAAAATCTGGACAACCACATGAAAAAGAATGAAACTAGATTGTTATCTAACACCATATATAAAAATAATTCAAAATGGATTTAAGACATGGGTGTGAAAAATACACAGAGATACATAAGCAACATCTTTTATGACATCAGCCTCAAATATCGTTGGCAACACCACTCCAACAGCAAAGAAAACAAAACAAAAGCAAAAATAAACAAATGGAATGGCATCAAACAAAAGTGTTTCTGCTGTCATCCATACAAAAAGATAGTTTACTTGATAGAATATATTATCATTCCATATATCATACAAGGATTTAATATCATTATGTCATTAACCCATATACATATGTGTATATATGATATGTATGTATGTTTAAATAACTCATAGAACACAGCATCAGAAAGCCATACAACTCAATGAAAACCTAGCAGAATATTTCAGTAGTCACTTCTACAAAGAATATGTGCAGATGGCCAATAGGCAAATGAAGAAAAAAATGTTCATAATCACTTACTACTAGGGAAATGCAAATCAACACAATTAAATATTACAGATCTGTGAGAATGGTCTGTATAAAAAATTATTAAAAATAACAAATTTCAGCAAGAGTTTGGAGAAAAAGGAACTCTCTCTTTTTTTTTTTTTTTTTTGGTGGAAATGAAAATTGATGGACCACTTTGAAAGCATGGACTTTCCTCAAATTAAAAAAATAAAACTATGCTGTGATCCAGCAATTCCGTATCTAGGAATGCACACCAAAAATATGAAAATGCTTATGCACATGGAATCTATTCAGTTATAAAAAGATGGAGTTCTACCAATCACAACATGTATGAAACTTGGAGTTCCTATACTAAGTGAAATACATTAAGAGGAGATATAAATATCAAACGATTTCACTCACGTATGGAATATAAAAAACAAAGGAAATGAATTAAAAAAAAAGCAAAGCCCATATTCTCATAACAGAATTGAGATTACTGTGGAAGGGGGCAAGGGTGAGAACAAATGAAAGAATGGATCCATTGAACTATAGTGGAGGGTTATCGATAGTGTGGCTTGGGAATTGCATGATAGCATACACACATATACTTAAGATGTGTTTACCTGTACATAAAAATCATACGCAATATATAAATCAGTATTACTTTAATACAATATGTGTAGAAATAGAATGAAAATGAAAAATGATGAATTTTTTATTATTATGAGTAGTGGATTTTCTAATTTTTCAAATAGAAATCTAGAAGTGGAATTGTTGGATCTTATGAGAGATCTATTGTTATTTGTTTGAGGAACTTCATACTGTCTTCACAGAGGCTGCTGCTAATTTACATTCCCACTAGCATAATAGTGTTCTTTTTTCATCACGAGATCAAGACTTCTTATTCCTACTCTTTTTGATATAGGTCCATAAATATGAATATAATTTAACTTTGGCTTTCATTTAAATCTATCTAATAATTAGTAATTACGAACATTTCATTTTCCTGTTGGCCAGCTGAATGTCCTCTTTGGAGAAGCGTCCATAAAGATCTGCTCATTTTCTATTGGGCTATTTTCTCTTTGTTGAGTTACATTTGTTCTTTATATATCTTGGTTACACTGGTCAACAAATTTTTACAAAAGTCATGTTACTGAAATAGTATTAGTCATTTCCTATCAAGTTGTATGTGCTCAAGACGAATATGATAGTCAAATTCTAATTTTGGCTCTAGTTATTTTGTAATCTGCAATAAATTGATGTTTACATCATGAAATGAATGCCAATAGTAATAGCCCTATGGTTAATAGCTGTAAAAAATCAAGTATAGACTACTTAGATTTCTTCACTTGTCTCTTGTACAGCTGCTCAAGAATAGAATAGATGGAGGACAGTTTCCATTGTGCAAAAGTACAGCCTTAAGACTCAGTTTCGAATAGTCTAGAAATAGGCCCTCAATATTGGAACAGAATACCAAAGTGCTTTCCTTTCTGAAGAAAGGCTCCAACTGCTGGTGGTGCTTTCGATATAAAGTAATTGTGACATCTTCTAGAAGATTCCATTGTTGGAGTCTTGATCCTAGCAATTTTGCCTTGTTCTTGGATAAGTCCAAATCACCAACCAGGTCATTTCGCTCTTCCTGTGTTAGTCTGTGTGGGGTTGATGATGCACCCCAGTGAAAATCTGGATCACTGCATGCTGATGGAACAGGAGAAGAAAAGGTCAGCTAACCCTTGTCCTCATCAGATGAATCAAGAGAATAGTCTGCTGGAGGTTCTGGAATAGGAAGTCCCTCCCCATGTGGAAACGGTCTCAGTGCAGACGGAATGTTTGGGTAGACTATTCTAGACTTCTTTTGCTTCATTATTCTGCTGGAAAGAGGAGGAACCAAGCAGAAGTAATAGTCTTTGCTGTGGTTGCTTGGCTCTCTCCACACCATGGGGTCTGCAAATGGCATTGATGGTCTTTTGCCATTTAACCACTGTGAAAGTTGTGTTGTTCATGTAGCACAGCTTATAAGTGGGGCCCAAAGCTTGTCTTGGTCTCCAACCTTTCATCTGAAGTCAACATGATAAGTCTTCTTCACTTGAGAAGTGATACTTTTCTTCTGGTTGGTAAATGTCACTTCCCCACAAACAGAGCAGAAATTGTTCATGCTATTAACACACGTTCGAGGCAGTCCTGTTCTGTATTGTGCCTAAATGGATAAAATAAAAACAGTTCTATGGAACAGTACGTTCACCTGTCTCGCACAAAGTCTGAAATATTTTCAATGCTCAAATTTTCCAACAGGGCTTTATCTAGTGCACTGCTGACATCAGATTACTTCAGCAGCCACCTGGCAGTAGTATTACATCGCATCAGAAAATGATGCTATCGACTCTAGATAATGTGTGCTTGATGGTATTAGGCAATGTGATGCGATATTACATCATTCTAGGCTGATTTAGGATGTTATTGTGGTCCTACTGGGTAAATTGACACAGTGAAACATATAAAATTAATTATATGAAATATCTTCAAAACGAGAGCTAATAAAAAATGTTATATTCATGTTCAGCACACCAAGATACTACAGATTAGGGCCTTTTTAAGTCAGCAATGATCTCACTGTTGACCAGTGTTATTATTACTTTTTGGATGCATGTTGTGCAAGTATTTTCTCCTAGTCAGTAGGATGATTTTTCAACTGGATTATAGCTTCTTTTGGTGTGTAGAAGATTTTTAGATTGATGAAGTTCCATTTGTTTGCTTTTATTTTATTTTATATTATGTTTTTTCTAACACCATTTCTGAATATACTTTCTATTTCATTGTATGCCTTGGCTCCTTTATCGTAAACTGACTGTCCATATATGTGTGGGTTTTGTGGGTATTCTCTCAATTATATTTCACTGGCCTTGTGTCTATTTTTGTTGTTTGTTTCCAATACCATATGTTGCAGAACTGTAGCAGATCATGCAGGTTCACTGTTGATTTGGGCAAACAGAAAGATAATCTTGGAGCCTTAACTATATCTGACATGCCTTTAATCATGAAACAAGGACTGGATACTCAGGCCCACCAGCAGGCAGGGAGGCAGACAGCAACTGAGCCTTCTAGCCTCCTTTCTACTGTAATGTACTTTGTACTGTTATGCCCTATACATTGTTGCACATGCAAGGCACTCTCAAAGCTATGGAACATCTGTTGTTTACTAGATGTGGCAGGGGAAGAAGAGTCTGAGTTATTCAATATTTTTTACACTCTACACACTCAGGGTTTTATTTACTTTTTGCCATACAATCTACGCATAGTTCTTCTGCAAGGTTACCTTGGAGAGAAGTGGAATATTGTACTCATAGATCGTTCCCTAGGGCCTGGCCTCACAAGGACTGATGCATGACAGTCCGGTCATTTAAGTGTCATGTGACTATCTACAGTGTCAGTCTCCCCTACACAGTACACAGAAAACAAGAGAGGGAGACTCATGGGCCACCACTGTCCATACCAGTTGCACTTCCCATTGGCTGCTCAGTCCCGTCCCTGTTTCATACTAAATGGTGTCTGTGCTCAGCCGCAGCTGTGCACGATGCTGGTTGGCCCTGGCTCGAGCCATCCACGTACCAGGACACTGCTGGTATCAGTGCCCATCCTTCCTTGTAAGGCCTCAGGTTCTGCTTCCACATAGGCCTCTGAAGAAAGTTCTATGCTGACATATGTCACTGGACCAAGGACTTCTTGCAACTCTGCCCATAAGGGACTAGTTGACAGAGTGCTGTGTTGTTGCTGGTATTCCCTTAATTTTGCCAAGTGAGCATCTAAGCAGTACCCTATGGGGCTTTGTTTGCCCAATCCTGTACCTTCCTGATAACAAGGTAGATAGTTCACACTAGGACAGGAGCTGTGGTGGTTATAATTTAAATGACTAGTAAAGCTGCATAAACCACAGATAGCTGCTTTTCAACTAAGGAGTACCTAGTCTCAGCACCTTTCCAGAGTTGGGACCAGACTCAATGGGCTGTTGTAGCACCACTGATCTGACAGAGTCCCTTCCAGAATCCTCCCTGAGTGACATGCTCGTCTAGCTCACAGGGACAAGGTGGGTCAAAACCCTGCAGGCCTGAGTGGACATTATAGTCCTTTTGTAACCAGAGGCTGAAGGCATAGACTGTTACAGGTGGTGCCCCCTGGAGGGAGTTGCTGGTGAGCATAGGTAGCCGCAGGAAAATGCTAAAAAGCATCGCTTTGGGGTTGGAAACTCTGGTAAGGACTATAAAGTACTGCGGAAGCATTCCCAGCAGTCAGTCTTCCGTATTTCAGATTCAGCATTTGAGGTCAGCAGATTAGGCCACCACCCTGCCAGTCTTCCAGAAGGCTGTTGTGGGCCTGTGAAGGTGGAGGCCTCCAACAGCCAACCAAAGAGGAAAAGGTTCGGGGGCTTTGCAAGTAGCAAAGCGACTGAACCTGTTCCTGGTTTTGCTGCTGTTACAGTCTGGTGGAGAAGGCGAAGACCCAGAGCAAGACGACTCACTGAGCTTGAGTGTGGCCATTTGTTGTGTCCCTCAGATGCTACAGCTGCTGTTTTGAGTGTCACTTGTCTGATGCTGCATGGAGGCATATCGGCAGCTCCGGGGGCATCTCCTGTCATGTCTTCTGTTGACTTTGTAAGTAGGAGCCTGGCCTACAGTCTGGCTGCCACATGCTCTGTGTCCTCAGTGGCAGGAAGATGCCATCTTGGGCATGTGGCCTATTGTTCAGGAAAGGAGCTCTGTATCCTCAGTGGCAGGAAGACATCATCTTCGCTGCTCCTTCTTTAGGACTTGAAAACACTGAACACTGCTTTGGGTGAGGAAAATGGCCATTTTGGGCCTCAGTAACTCTTTGTTTTTCCCTGGTTTATTAAATAAATCCCATTGTTGATGGTCCTTGAGCCTGAGTAGCCTCACAATTGTGTGTGCGGGTGAAGAACTTGACAGTGACTGGTAAACCATTTGGGCAGTGTCATTGGCCAGTTTTAGTGCTCCTTGCTGCCCTGTATCACTTTGGGTTGCAGCAAATGTTATGTCTGCTTTAGCAGACCAATACCATCTTCCCTTTTTACATATCAACACAGACAAGGGCCATAGGAGCTGGGCCACGTGAGGTATAAATGGCTGCAGTAACCCAGAAGGCCCAGAGAGGTTTGGAATTACTTCACCGTGGTTGGAGTGAGGTAAGCTTGCACCTTAGAGATAACAATATCAAACCAAATATCAATATCAATATCAAATAACTTTCATCTTACCTGACCAAACAACCCCCGAGAACTTGACAGACAATCCATACCCTGCAGTTTGCTTTCTTTGATTGCATGGTCACATGTTTTCAGCTGCATCAACAGGAGAGGTACAGCTTAGCCTTTGCCATATCTGCAAGAGAGTCATTGGTAAGCAAAATGTCATCAATATTAATGGTATAAGCACACTCAGCATGGCCTCTCCCACAGACCATATCAGCTGCCAACAGCCCGTGACACAGAGTAGGGCCATGCAGGTGCCCCTGAGAGAGCACAGTGAAAACTGATCTTGACTCTCTGGTGCTATATCAATGTAAAAGAAAGCGTTAGCTTGATCAATTTCAAAGTGATATGTACCCAGTGTATGGCTCAGATGATCCATGAAATCTGCTACTGAAGGTGCTGCTGCATGCAGGTGGGACCACTTTATTCAACTCATGGTAATCTACCATCACATTCCAAGAGCCATCAGACTTTTTCACCAGCCACCCAGGCAAATTAAAGGGACCATACACCGCACACACAACACACACTTTCTCCAATTCTGCTATTGTGCCCTTAATCTTTTCATGACCACAGGGTAACTGCTACTGTTTAGCTACTGTTTAACTGCTACTGCTTAGCTGCTTCACCTCAGGACTGGCACTTGTAGGGGAGGATGCTCAGAATGTGCTTGTAAAACTTCCTTTACCACATGTACTCTAAGACAAAATTCTCCAGCTGTGGTTTGCACAGCCACAAGCCACATAGTACATCCACCCCTAGGATATACTCTGGGATTGGCTACACATATCCTTTGTATTCCTTTGGGGGTAATTGCCCAATTCCCAGACATATTCTCACTGTTGTCCCTTGACACTCTGGCCTCCATAGCCATCACTGTAGCAAGCAGACCCAGATTCCCATATAATAGAATACACTCTGCCCCCATATGCACTACGGCCAAAATGCTTTGCATACTGGTTGGGGACCAGTGGAAAGTAAGCTCCACCAGCGGCCTCTGGTCCTTACCCATTCCCTTTAGATTTGTCCCTAGGCCCTCACCCTTTCAAAAAGGACCAGGACATCCTCACAGAGCAGAGTTGGCAGCAAATGATCCTCCAGGCACAGGGCATGTGCCTAGAGCCTGAGTCCCCAGCTTTTCCCTTCACAGCAACCTCTCTTCTCATCCTCTCTCAAATTGTTTCCATAACTCTAGCAAGTTTACATTGGGCCATGCATCTATTTAGATGTGATCTACAACTGCTCCCAGGAGATCCACCCACATTTGGGCAGGGGTGACTTTCAGAGGCTTGCTTGTTTTTTTTTTTTGTTATCCTTTTCAGTCGCGTAACAACAACCTGTATTCCCTTCTGACAGGGCCAGCTCTCAGCTGCACCCAAGCTGTCAACCATTGCAGTGACATTATTTGTTCAGCGTCCCACATAGGGTGCTAGAATTGCCATGAGGGACCTAGATGAGGAATAAGGGACATTTTACAATACCAGATCCCTCATCCCCACAATAAAATGTTCTTCATGAGGTCGGGCCATGTGTGTGCACATAAAACATCACCTGCCTCATCCCCAGTTCTCAAAATACCTGCACAAGCTAGTGCATGTCTGGCACATCTCCTGCATCAGCTCACACTGTCTGCACAGCTGCAACTATCCATCCTGGCAGAGTGTGATCGCCCTGGCTATAGCATTGGCTGTTTTACAGCCACCATCACAACGACAGATGCAGGACCAATAAGGGCAGTTTCTCCATCTCTTGAGCTATGTAAATAATCCCACCCACACCCAGATCCCACAAACACAGTAGCAAGGCTGTCAAGGGTTCTCCTGGTTTCTGACAGAAATGTTTACCCGGGTCCACCAGTTCTCCTTGGGTGTATGGGAGATACGTGGTGAACTCTGTCATCTATGGTGACCCAGCAGCCTAACTGCACTCCCCACCCCAGGGCCATAGACTGCTGGGGCTTCATCTTCTGCGTCATTACCAGGCAAGCCCAGAGCAAGGGGAGAGCCTCCTCCTCCTCCTCTTGGGAAGGGGGTCTGGCACCTCCGAGTGGTAGGTTGTCTTCCCTGGGTCTCCTCCAGATTCCTCACGTGTTCTTGCAGGGTCTCCTGGGCCTTGGCTTCCTGTCTCAGCACAGACTCTCTCAGAGCTGTGAGAGACACCCACCCACAGCTCCTGCTACCTTGAAAGCTCTCTGCCTGTCCAAGCTCTCCTCTACTGTGCACAGGGCCTGTTCCACCTGTAATGGGGATCCATCTACCTCTGGCCATTCACGGGGAGGTACCCACAGAGAGAGGAGGCTGGCCACCGAGTATCAGCCACAAATGACTGGCCCCCCCTCAATCTCTCCTGAGGTCTCAGAGGGCTCCATACCCATCTGTGCCTAATCCTGTCTTGTACACCACTTTATGTGCAACCATTTTAGGCCAGGCAGGTTCACTGATGATTCAGGCAAACGGAAAAAAGAAGAATCTTGTAGCGTTAAGTTTTTCTGAAATGCCTTTAATATGAAGCAGGTGACTAGACAGTCAAGCAAGCCTGGAGACAGAAAGCCTCACAGGGGAGTAGTAAATGAACCTCCTAGCCGGTTTATGCTGTTATGTGCTCATGTCACATAGCTGATACTTTGTTATGCTTGCAAAGCACTTGGTATGGACAATCTGTCCATACTAGAAGTGGAAGGTGATAAAGGGCCTGAGTTACTCCATTTCCCTCACAGTCTGACATATATGTCCTTTATCATATTAAGGTATGTTCTTCCTATGCCCTGACCATAATTTATTAGGAGTTTTTATTAAATAAGTGTTCAGTCTTATCAAATATTTTCACTGTATCTGTTGAGATGATGATTTTTGCCCTTCATTTTACTGTGGGAGCATATTATATTAATTGATTTGTTTATTTTGACCATCCTTGAATGTCTGCACTTCTTAAACTAGGCACTCATAAAAAAAAGTAGAGTCTATGTAATTTATTCTCTGGGATTTGAATATAAAATATATATATATTCTATCAGATTCTCACAAGTTGCAATATGGGACTCAACAACTTAAAGAATTTTTAAAATAAATCTTTTGACGTCTATTAAATATTGTGGTCTCAATCTGCCTAATGTTTCATATTTAGAAGGATTCCACACATATTTTTGAGATTTGTCTGCTTAGAAAAGAAAGCTTCTTCATGGCATAGGTATATTCTCTTTAATGTTCTCTATTTTAATCACATTAAAGATTCAAAAAATATTTCTAGACTATGCTGATGCTTACACTACCCAATTATTTCCTACTTTCTGTGCTAGCAACAAAATATATTCTGCAGTTTCTTTGAAATCAAACATTTTCATGTGGCTGGTTATGCTAAATAGGTTTCTAGAAAAGGTTGAATCATGCAATTTCCAACAATTGTACAGAACTAGAGGAATTATGATAAGCACATTAACTGAGAAAGTGAAAGAAAAAAAACTCAAGTATTGTATGGTTTCACTCATAAGTGGAATATAAGATAACAAAACAAAAGTACAACAAAACTATGAAACTATGAAAACAAAACCTAGCAGTCTGGGCCTCTCTGGTGGCGCAGCGGTTAAGCGCTGCGCTGTGGAGCTGTCGGCAGCGGCAACACGAGTTCGATGCCCAGCCAGGGAGAATCCCACATGGTGCGGCAGACCTCTCCTGCCTCGCCCGCTGCTCCCCTCAGCAGTGTATTTCTGATCTGCCTGTTCTGCTACCCACTCCGTCTCTGGTGAACCCTGTCGCTGCCCCACGCCTCTGGCCTGTGCCCCAGCTTGTATGTATAAATAAAATAAATCTTAAAAAAAACAAAACCAAAACAGAACAAAACAAAACAAAACAAAAAAAACCTAACTATAGAATTCAGGGTACAAAAGGAAGAGGGACAGAGGCCCAATAGTCTATGGTGAAGGATTATGGGTGCTTTGTCTGAGGGTGTGATGTGCTAACATTCATATTAAAAATGGTATACCCATATGGAACATTGTAGTCAATGTTGTAATCAATGTTAACTCAATAAACCAATGTTAACTCAATAACCAATGGTAACTAAATAAAAAAAAGCACAAAATAATATATCTAAAAGTATAATTTAAAGGCAAGTTTCCAGCAAAAGATAAACTTTGCCAATTTATTTAAAAAATATTTTGAGAACTATAAAACAATATATGTGTATTGTTTTACATAAATAAACCTGTGATTATTTGTAGCATCTGTAGGAATCTAACATAACTACCTAAATAGAAGTTCTACACAAAGCAGTAACCTCACCTCCTTGACAAACTGAGGACTCATCTTCAAGAGAGATACTGTTATTGCCTTTGCAGCAATGTGAAAAGGGGGTTCAATGTATTGAAAGAAACACTAGTAGCTTTTTCTGCTCTTTGTACCTTTTACATTTTTCATACTCAGAATCATTTTGTAAATCAGAGCTATTGAGTTCAGTATATTTTGTCCTCTTTTATTTGACACTATACATTCCATGCCTTGAGAATTTCCTTTCTTATCCAACACCAACCTAAAGTTTTACAAGGTGTTCTTTCCCCAACTACCCAATTTCATTGCAGCTTCCAGAAATAATTTTAAAAAAGACTAACTTAAGTTGTTTCATTTTAGAAATGAGAGAATAAATAATCAAAAAGTTTATAAATGGTCAAACTCCTTATAGCCTAGATTGCTGTTTTTAAGTGTTCTCATTGATGTGATCAATGAGAGACAAATTAAGCACTTGTTTTATGAGCCATTTCACTCAAAATTGAATTTATACTGAAGAAATGAAATGGGGTATAATGGTATTGTAATGTGGGCTGAAGCCAAAGATTGTTAGAGGTGGCACCCACTGGAGAGGGCACTAGTGAGGATTGATAGCCCTGGGTAAAATAGACTTTAAAACACTAGACACAGGGCTTCCCTGGTGGCGCAGTGGTAAAACACTGTGCTGTGGAGCTGTCGGCAGACGCGATGTGAGTTCGACGCCCAGTTGGGGAGATTCCTACATGGTGTGGCAGACCTCTCCTGCCTTACCTGCTGCTCCCCTCAGCAGTGTGATTCCATCCATCTGCCTCTTCTGCTCCCCACTCTGTCTCTGGTGAACCCTCTCGCCGCCCCAAGTCTCTAGCCTGTACCCCTTATATGCACAAATAAATCTTAAAAAAAGAAAAAAATGAATAAATAAATAAAACACTAGACAGTTTCAGGTGAGGTAAACCGGCTTTTGTGGCCACATTAACTCTTTGTTTTCCCTGGTTTGTTAAATCAACCCCATTATTGTTGTCTCTGAACCTGAGTAGTCTTGCAATTGTGTGTGTGGGTAAATAACTCAGACAGTGACAAGCAAACAAACAATTTGTCCAATGTCCTTGGAGAGTTTTAGTGTCCATTGCTGCCCTGTATCAATACTACAAAATGAAAGATCAGTGTCTTTCAGAATTAAGGAAATAGTGTTCTTAATTTGGGTGAGATTCAGCTTATCAGGCCTATACATAGAAGCAGAGTAATTCCTTTCCAATATTTCTTCAAAATGTCTCACTCCATTTTATTCAACAAGTTTAAGCCAAATGACATTTCGATTTTAATTCATTAGAAATCTATTTATCAAGTACATGGCATCCATATTGTTATTTTGGGAGAGAAATCCACATATTCCTGATAAAAAAATACATACTGTAATATGTATCTGGGTCAAAAAAATTTTACTAGATCTAACATTTAAGTGTTATGCAGGAATAACTGCATATATTTTCTTATAAAGAATTATTATTTTTTTTTCTTATTCATTATATTTTGTATAATGATATTTGAAGTTTGGAGTACATATGTACCCAGATTGACAAAGATCATATTTTGCCATGGAAACATTCACAATTTTGAAGAGGTTGCAAAGTGGTTTGATTTATTTTTATATTAATTTATTTTACAAGGTGTGAAATGTTTAGACCTCAAATACTGAATATGTGAATAACAAAACGTAGGATCTTATAACTTGCAAGTCTTGAGAAAAATTTTGCTTATGAATATGTAAACAAGTTTCAACAACCACAGCATTCTTACAGTCTCACCAGATGTATCTTCAAAGGGCTGTTTGCGGCCCTTCATTTATGCTTTTCCTTTTTTTTTTTTTAAATTTTCCACCGCTTGAAATATCAGGGACAGGGCAAATGATTATTTCACATAGTTTTCTTCTGTATATGAAATATGCATGAGCTTTGTTCTGAGAGTTTACGTTTGCCCAGTCGGTTTAATATTGTTTGGGGGTCTTAGCCTTAATGGCTTTATTAGACATTCTAGAAAATAGATATGCATAGGAAATGGAAACTCAATTTAAATAGGCCATATATGTCTTATAAGAACTCTTTCTAGGGAAAGTGTTCTTTTTTCTTAAACAATGTTCAAGTAAAGGATAATTAAAAAAAATTAATAAGAACTGCCCTCAGGGAAAAAGCCCTTTCATTTGTTAACATACTTGAGATTGTTTTCTTTCTTTAGTCCATAAATTTTATTTATTTAAGATTTATTTATTTATGCATACAAGCTGGGGTACAGGCCAGAGGCGAGGGGAGGTGAGAGGGTTCACCAGAGACAGAGTGGGGAGCAGAACAGGCAGGGCGACAGAAATACACTGCTGAGGGGAGCAGCGGGCAAGGCAGGAGAGGTCTGCTGCACCATGTGGGAATCTCATCGGTCAGGCATCGAACTCGCGTCACGCTGCCAACAGCTCCACAGCACAGCACTTAACATCTGCGCTACCAGGGAGGCCCAGTCCATAGATTTTAATATATTAATCTTTATAATATCAACCTTACTCATGTTTATTCCAATCTTAGAAATTGTGCTTTCATTATTACATATGTTGTCATTCAATCTCAAGACATTAACAAAATTATGTTATGTTTAAAGTGTAGAACTGTCATCAACTTATCAGCAATATTCAAATATTTTTGGTTATAACATATTTAATGAATAACACAGCCTGTATTTCACATGAGAGGCAATACTTACCACACTTGAGCTTACTTGAGAATCTTCTGCAGCCTTATAAAGGTTTGGAGATGGCTGTGGAATCAAGGTCAAGAGGGCTTATTTGTGACTCTTGGATATAGTTTTACCCCCTCACTAACCATTGTTAGGAAAGTTCAGTTTCTTTATCTCTTTATTCTTTAAATTATGTGTATATGTATTTTCTTACCTATTTGTTAGATAGTATTGATTTTTCTCCTGAGGTGTAGTACTTGTAGTTTTACCACCATGGCACCCACGATTCATCGCCACAGTGCCTTGTGCTCTTCCCTTCCCTGTTTTGGCCCTTTTCCCTTCTCCCCTGCTGTGTGCCTCAGACCTATGGTCAGCTTGCCAGTTTTGTCTTCATTTTTTCCTGACGCTTCATTTGTTTTTTCTATATTACACATAGAATTAAAACAGTTTCTTGATTCCATGGACATATATATATGGAGCTGCCTATGCCATTTTTTGAAGATATGCAGGTTTACAACACAGTACATGATGCAGAGGAATAAGTTCATATCTCCACAGATGTATGTCATCATACCACACCCACTACCAAAGCACCCATAGTCCTTTCCCACATTCTTAAGATGGCTCCTGACCTCCTCCAGAATTAGTGAACCCGAAAGATTAAGGGCAAGAAGCAGCAGCACTGCTTTTATTGCTCTAGTCTCAAGCCATATTTGAGGGGAAAGTATTATTTTCTATATCTGGAAATGAAAAAATTAAGGGACCCATGGACAACATCTAAAATCAATAAACATGCAATTTGCAGTGACTTGGATGGAACTAGAAGGGCTCATGCTCAGCGAAATAAGCCAGAAGGAAAGAGAAAAAATATCAATTGGTTTCACTTATAACAGGAATATAGAGGAACCAAACAAGAGAGAGACACTCAGTGAGGGAGGGGAAGGATAAGGGCTCAAAAAAGGGGTAGAAAAGAGCACAAGGGACTATGGTGATGGGTAATGGTGAATTGATGGTGGGTTACCCAAGGGGAATACAAAATGTAAAATATATGAATAACAATAAAATAATAAAATAAAATAATAACATAAAGACACATGTTTGCATTTTAAGGTTGAGGGGGAAAAGAAGGAAATATATGTTTCAGCCTCTGTCTTGCCATGAAATAGAAATAAGATCTGGTTGGGCCACTTAAATTTCTCTGTAGTTATTTTCTTCTAACTTATAATATCCATTAGTAGTTATGTAAACTATTAATTCAGTAGCATTCTTTTTTTGTAGTTAAATTCAAAAAGTCTTCTTAAATACCTGTTTATTTTCATTTAGTTAATGCAAACATCTTTCTGGGTTTTTTGATTTTCAAATAGTATACAAAAACTTTCTGCCTACAGAGACTGAAGTAATCATCTTTTGTATCAAGCATCTCTTTTACACAGTGTCAGCCCCTCTCCATTTATTTGTGTCTGTAGCCTTTGAGCACTTGCTTTGATTTTCTTACTGCTGTAATGACCAGATATATCTGGATTCTAAGTAGTGCTTCAAATCAAATGCCCTCCAAGATCACCTTGCCTCCCTCACCAGGGCTTTCTCACTGACAATGAATTGTTAGATGTCAATCAACCTGTAACATAGCAGACATGGGCAATCTAGATGTATATAAGACTAACTTACAGGGAAAATCGTACCCAATATGAAATGGGACTCCAGGGTTATTTCTTTGCTTCTTTTTTCTCTATGCAAACCATTATTTTTAATTGCATTTTTGTATATACTTTTTATTGTGGAAATTTTTGTGTATAACACTGTACATTATTTAAGGGAATGGGCTTATATCTCTTCAAATGTGGTTGCCACAACACTCCTTAATATGAAAGCAGACATAATCCTCTACCATAGAATATTGGACCCCCTCTTCCCTGTACTACCCAAACCTTACCCTCCCTCTCTAATAACTTCAATTCCATAGTCAGATTTCTAGGTTTTCTTTTGCTTTAGTTTGGTCTGTTCCTTTGTTTAGTTTAGTTTTTTTTTTTAATTATATCAGATGAGTTACTGCTCTGATATTTCTCTTTTCCATTCTGATTTATTTCTCTTAGTATAATCCTCATCAGTTCCAACCATGATGTTGCAAATGAAAAATATATATTTTTTATTTTTTATAGATGAATACCATTCCATTGTGTATATATCCCACATCTACCTAATATACTCCTCTATCATTAGGTAAATAAATTGTTTCTTGGCTATTGTAAATAGTGATGCAATGGACATAGAAATGCATATGTATCTATAAATTCATCCTTTTATATTTTTGGATAGATACCTAGGAGTTGAATTGATGGGTTGATGTATCAAATATTAACATTTTGAAAAACATCTGCATTATTTTCCATAATCACTGAATAAGTCTACATTTCCACAAATAGTGAGTGACAAATTATTTTTCCCATACCCTAGCTAACTCTTGATTTCTTTGTGTTTTTAATATGGACCATCCCCAAGAATATTAGATAGTATATTCTTGGGGATGAATTTTTGTTTTTGGTTTTTTTTTTTTTTTTTTTTTTTTTTTTTTTTTTTTTTTTTTTTTTTTTTTTTTTTTTTTTTTTTTTTTTTTTTTTTTTTTAGTTTGAATTTCCCTAATGAGATGTGATATTGGATATTTTTTTCATGCCTGTTGACCATATGTATGTCTTTGGAAAAGTGTCTACTGAACTCTTCAGCCCATTTTTATTGGGCTATTTGTTTTCTTGCCATTGACTTGTGGGAATTCTTCATAAATCTTTGATATTAATCCCTTGTTGAATAGATGGTATTTAAGTTTTTTTTTTTCCTTATTCCTGTTCATTAAGCTGTCTTTCCATTTTAATGAAAGATTATTTTCTTGTGCAGAAACATTTTAGTTTGATATCACACCACTTATGTTTGTTTTTGTTCCCCTTTGCTTGGAGTCAATTCTTCTGAAACCATTAACTCTGAGTGCTTTGCCTATATGTTCTTCTATATGTTTTATGGTTTCAGGTACATTCAAGTATTTATCTATTATGAATTAATTTATGTGTATGTTATCAGATACTGGTAATTCTTTTTCATATGGTTTTCTAGCCTTCAAAATACTGTTATTTGAAGAAACATTTCTTTCTTCATTGTATGCTCCATTGTATGGCTTGACATCAGCCAAATATAATATTAAAACAATAATCACTAAAAGAGAAGGAACAAAGTGATATTGGGCAGCAAGGGACACTAAATCCAGGCAAGGACACTGCCCAAATAGTTTATTGGTCACTGTTTGAGTTCTTCACCCACATGAACAATTGCAAAACTACTAAGACTCAGAGAACAACAACAAAGGGATTTCTTTAATAAACCGTGGGGGGTGGGGGAAAGAGTTACAGAGGCCAAAAATGGATGTTTACCTTACCAAAACATTATCCAGTGTTTTTAAGTCCTAAAAAAAAAGCAGCTAAGATGGCATCTTCCCACCATTGAGGATGCCTCCCGAGCAATAGGCCATGCTCCCAAGATGGTGTCTTGCTGCCACTGAGGATGCAGAGCATATGACAGCCAGACTATAGGCCAGGTTTCAACTCATGAAGACAACAGGAGATACTCCCAGAGCTGCTGAGATGCCCCAGCTCAGCACCAGACCAGCGACACTCAAAACATCAGCTACAGTCACACTCATGGAGCTCAGTGAGGCATCTGGCTCTGGGACTTCACCTTTTCTGTTAGGCTATAACAGCAGCAAAACCGGAAACAGTTTTAGTCACTCGGCTACTTGCAAAGCCTCCAAACTTTTCCTTTCTGAGGTTGTCTACTGGATACCTCTCCACATCCTTCAGAGGCCTTCAACAGCCTTCTGGAAGATCGCTGCAGTGGGAGTTAAAATCGCTCACCCTGAAATCCCTGAAGATCCAAAAATGCTGAATCCCAAATGCTGAATCAGGAACACTAAATCCTCAAATTTTGAATCCCAGACACCAAATCCTGGGGGCTTCTTCTTCAGTCCCTTATTTTTCTTATCAGAATCTATACTCCAAAATGTGATACTTTTTAGCATTTTCCCTGGGGCTATCTATCCTCATCAGCAACACCCTCCAGGGGGCATCACCCATAACAGTCTGACTCCAGCCACCATTTACAAAAGGAGCATACAGTTCCTATTAATAATTTTCATGGAACATGGCCTCACTGGAACATACAGTCCACCTTATAGTATTCTTATTCTATTAATTTAAAAGCCCATTTGTAGGAATATCAATTTATCTAACATTTGAGAACAATCAACCAAATAACTCAAACTATCCACCCAGTGGTGCCTTATCCATATACCTTATATGCTACTATAAACAGGAAGGTGACCTGGATTATGGTATTAGACCTATGATACCTTTTTTTCTGTATTCCCCTAGAGGAAGACTCCCAAGAGATTTTTCCCTTTTTATTATTTATCTATTTATTTGTTTGTTTATTTATTTATTTAATTTGTGTAGAACAACTGCGGTGTAGGTCAGACATGCTGTGGGTGAGAACATTCACCAGAGACAAAGTGAGGAGCAGAACAGGTGGCTTTACTGAAATACACTGCTCAGGGGAGCACAGAGCAAGGCAGGAAGTCTCCACTGTGCCACATGTGAATTAGCTCCCTGGCTGGGGATGAAACTCAGGCCTTAGTAGTGATAGTGGTGAGACTTAACCCCTAGGCCACCAGGGAAACTCGGATTTTTTTTTGTGTGTGTGTGTGTTTTAAGATTTATTTATTTATGCATACAAGAGCTGGGGTGTAGGCCAAAGGTATGGGGGGTGAGAGGATTCTCTAGAGACAGAGTGGGGAGCAGAACAGGAGGACTGACTGACTGAAATACAGTGCTGAGGGGAGCAGAGGGCTAGACAGAAGAGGTCTACTGAGTCATGTGGGTCAGCTCCCTGACCCTGGATCGAACTCTTGCTGCAGTGGCTGCAGATAGCTTCATAATGCTGAGACTTAATCCCTTGCACCTACAGGGAAGCCCAGATTTTTGCTTTTTTGAAAGCAATACCCAATCACTCATGCCAAATAGAAATACTGCTTGAATATGCTTCCTCAATAGTTAAAAGATTTCATCACACTTTAGTAATAAAAACATATTAAATACTATGATTCATTTGTAAAAGTCTGTAATTCATGAAAATAAAACAATAGAGTGGTAAAAGTAATAGTAAATAACTATTTTTTCTGGTCCATATTATTCAGCAAAATACAATTGAGTAATCCCTTCTCCCATAATATTTCTAAGATACTTGACCTTAGAAATTTAGATTTTTTTATTAATATTGCATAATGGTATAAGAACTTTGCTATTAAAGTTTTGCCTAAATAATTATATAATCAGTGAGACTTTTAAATTTATTATTGTTTTACCTCAAATAAATGTTAGTGATTAATGAAATTTAAAAGAAACTGTAAGCAATTTAGCACCTGAAATTAATAATGAACATCAAAATGTTCATTAACGTAATGATTCTAAGACTTGTTTAAGCTTCCATTTTTTACAAGTTTTCTCTTATTAAAGTGAGGGTAAAGGTTTTGTAGCTGCTTTTGTAGTATTAAAATAATTTTAAAATGCAGAACAAGAATTAATATGGAGAAGAAAATATTCCGTGTCAAAGTCAATTTAGCTTATAGAAATTTCCTTTCTCTATGGTTCAATAATAATATGTTTTCATTTTCAAAGTGGGTCTTAAAACTTTATAACAGGAAAAATTCAGTTTCCCATCAAACGTATTTTAAAACTATCTTGGACCCAATAAAGAACTAAAACCTGGGACAGAAACAGCCCTCACTTGGCAAGTGAGAACCTGAACATACATCAGGTGGTGACACAGCAGACAGAGATCTTATGACCTTCTGTGGGATCTGTCAACCCCTGCTAAGACAACAGAGGTTTTGTAAATTTCTGCATGACCCCAACAGCACACTCTCAGACCTATAAAGGCCTTATGACTCCCCATGAGATACCTTCTAGCACCTGCACATACTAATGAGACCCAGACTCACATCAGGGAATAGCCAAAGTGGCCAGAGGCCTTACAACCTCCTGTGAGGACCTGCCAACAACTTTTCCAGAGAGGTGAGAATCCAGACAAAATAAGGACAAATTAGGGGAGGAGCCATGCCCAGAAGTAAACCCACATACAATAGCTGGGTTCCAAAGCTAATAATGGATAATAATGTGTAGAAGGAAAAAGCCAACAAATAGTAACATAAGCCCCCAACTAAACAGCGCAATGAACAGAGAGAACAAATCTCCAGAACCCCAAGTCATAGACATGGAAGCTTTGTTTATAACTTCAGATTCAGAGTTTAGAATTGCAATGATAAATAAATTTAAAGAATTATAAGAAAATTTTAAAAAAAGAATATCTTTAGAAATTAAATTAGTGAAATGAAAACAAACAAAAAAAAGTCAAGCTCTAAATAAGATAGAAATGGTGTTTCAGGACTTCAAAAGAGAAATAGAGGAGATGAAAATCTCAGGAGAAAGTCATGGAATAAAATAGATCAAGTGGAACAGTGAGTCAGTGTACTTGAAGATGCAAATGTACAAATAACCTAGGTAGAGAAGAAAAGAGAGAAACAAAATTTACAAAAGAAGAAGACACACTCCAAGAATTATCTGATTCCATGAGAAAATGTAACATAAGAATAATGGGAATACCAGAGATTTAAGAGAGAGATTAAGGAACAGAAAATGTATTTGAAGAAATAATGGAGGAAAACTTACAAACTTAGAGAAGAGAATGAATGCAGAGGTACAGGAAACTAAAAGAATCCTGGCATGCCAAGGAAAAACAAGATCAAAACCAAGATACACAGTGGTTACATTTCCAAGATTCAGGACTGAGACTGGCAAGAGGAAAGAAGCAGGTAACATAAAAGTTATCCCAATCAAGCTAACATCAAGCATCTTTGAAGAAACACTATCAATAAGAAAGGAATGGGATGGCATACTCTCAGTACTTAAAGAGAAAAAACAGAGGGCCAAGAATATTCTAGCCTGAAAGATTCTGCTTCAGATATGAGGGAGGAATAAAGATCTTTTCAGATATACAGAAACTCAATGAATTTGCAAACACTAAATCACCCCTCCGAAAATATTGAAAGAGTTTTACACGTTAAAACTGAAATGAGGTACATATTCAAAAACTAAAAGAAAAAAAATTGATTCACCCTCAAAATTTACAAATAACATGTCAGGAATAGATTATTACATATCAATAATGACTTCAAGTGTAAATGGACTAAACTCTCCAGCGAAAAGACTAAAAATTTTCCAGTTGGTCCAACAAATATAATCTAACCATTTGCTGTTTGTAGGAGAAACACTTATACTCTAAAGACAAACATAGACTCAAATTAAAATGGTAGAACTCAATCTTACTCACAAATGGAACTCAAGAAGTCAGGGACAACAATACTATATCAGATAAAGTAGATTTTTACTTGAAAAATTTAACAAGAAACAGGGAAGAACACTACATATTTATAAAGGGAATGCTACATCAAGAAGTCATACCTTTCATCGGGCCTCCCTGGTGGCGCAGCGGTTGAGCACTGCGCTGTGGAGCTGTCAGCAACGTACAATGCGAGTTCGACAACCAGCCTGGGAGAATGCCACATGGTGTGGCAGACCTCTCCTGCCTCGCCCGCTGCTCCCTTCAGCAGTGTATTTCTGATCTGCCTGTTCTGCTCCCCACTCTGTCTCTAGTGAACCCTCTCGCCGCCCCACGCCTCTGGCCAGCTTGTATGTATAAATAAATAAATCTTCAAAAAAAAAGTCATACCATTCATCAAGATACATATGCACCAAATGAAGGAACAGCAAAATACATTAGGCTTTCAAATATTGGGGGGGGGGGGAAACACAGATGTGGTAAGAGATTTCAACTTCCCACTCTCACAAATGGACAGATCAACTATATAGAAAATAAACAAAAATAAAATAGCCTTAAATAGACAAATAAATCTATTGGAACTCAGAAGTACATAGGGTATTGTAACCCACAAAAGCAGAATACTCATTTTCTCAAATGTACGTGGGACATGTATTCTATTCTCCAGAGTAGATCACATTCTGAGACACAAAACAAAGATCAATAATTGAACAAAGTTTGAAATTTTACCTAACATTTCTCAGACCATAAACATATCAAACTAGAAATCTACTGTTTAAGGAAAGCAAACACATATTTTAACACATGGATATTGAACAATACACTGCTGAAAAACCACTGGGTTAATAAGGAAATCAAAAAATAAATTAAAAATTATCTTGAGACAAATGATAATGAACACACAACCATTCAAAACTTATGGAATACAGCAAAAGCTGTGCTAAAAGGGGGATATACATCATTACAGACACACATTAAGAAATAAGAAAGAGCTCAAATAAATGTTTTCTCACAAATTGATATTAGAAAAAGATGAAAAAGGAAATCCAAAAGCCAGTAGTAGAACAGAAATTATAAAAATAAAAGAAGTATATGAAATATAAATTAAAAAGAAAGGGCAAAAGGTCAATAAAACCAAAAGGAGGTTCTTTGAAAAAATAAAATAAAGAAATCTTTAGCAACACTCACAAAAAAAAAAAAGAGAGAGAGAGAGAGATCTCAAGTAAATAGAATCAACAATGAAAAAGAAATTATAACAGATGTTGCAGAAATTCAGAGCATAATTAGAGACTACTGTGGACATCTATATGCTAACAAATTCAATAAGTTAGGAGAGATAGACAAATTCTTCAAATTATACAAAATCCAAAGACTGAATAGGGAACAAATAGCAAGTAAGTTGAAATAGTAATCAAAATTCTCCCCCAAAACGAGTCCAGAACCAGATGGCTTCACAAGTGAACTCTACCAAACCACCAAAGATTAACTGATGTTTATCTTATTCACATTCTTCCAAAAAAAATAGTAAAAGATGGAATATTTCCAGATAAATTTTATGAAGCCAACATTACACTAATATCAAAAATGAAGAAAGAAAACACACAGAAATAAAATTACATACCAGTTACCCTAGTGAACAAAGATGTGAAAATCCTAGTAAAATGAATCCAATAATGCAGTAAAAGGATCATTCACCATCAAAAAGTAGAGATTTCCACTCTCACCATTGTTATCAACATGATATTGGAAGTTCTAGCTAGAACAATTAGAGAAAGATATAGAAGTAATCTAAATTTGGAAAAATAAGTAAAGCTATCATTATTTGCAGATGGCACGATAATATGTATAGAGAATCCTCGAGATTAAAAAGAAAAACTATCAATAATTGAGACAATTAATCAGTTTAGCAAAGTGGCAGGGTATAAAATCACCACACATAAGTCCCCTATATACAAACAATGAGACAAAAGAGGAAGAGATTAAGAAAGTGATCCCAGGGCCTCCCTGCTGTGGAGCTGTCTGCAGCTACAATGCGAGTTTGATGCCCTGCCGGGGAGATTCCCACATGGTGCGGCAGACCTCTCCTGCCTTGCCCGCTGCTCCCCTCAGCAGTGTATTTCCCTCGATCTGCCTGTTCTGCTCCCGGCTCTGTCTCTGGCGAACCCTCTCACTGCCCCACACCTCTGGCCTGTACCCCAGCTTGTATGCATAAATAAATAAATCTTAAAAAAAAAAAAAGAAAGTGATCCCATTTACAATTACAATAAAAAACAAAATTAAGTACTTAGGAGTAATTCTAACAAAGGAAGTAGTAGATCTACACAAGGAAAACTGTAAGAAATTGATGAAAGACATAGAAGAAGACACAGAAATGAAAAATATCGCCTGCTTATATATTGGAATAATCAACAGTGTCAAAAAAGTCATTCCACCCGATGCAATATACATATTCAATGTAATTCCAATAAAAATATCAATGCCATATTTCAAAGGACTGGAGCATGTATTATTGAAATTCATTTGGACTCAAAAAAGACCCCAAATAGCAAAAGTAATCTTGACCAGGAAGAAAGAGAATCGAGGTATCACATTTCCAGATCTCAAACTATGTTATAAATAAATAATATTTAAAAGAGCCTAGTACTAGAACAGAAATAGACACACACAGGAATGCAATAGAATTGAGAGCCCAGAAATAAGCCCAAGATATATAGGCAGCTAATGCATGAGAAAGGAGCCAAAAACACATAATGGATCTGAGATGCTCTTAAAAAATTAATGCTGGGAAAACTGGACAGCTGTTTTCAAAAGAATGAAATTAGACCACCATCTCACACCATACTCTAAAATCAATTCAAAATGGATCAAAGACTTGTATGTGAAACTTGAAGCCTTAAAATGCATATAAGAAAACATAGGCAAAACATTTCATGATATAAGCTTTCGTCATGCCTTTAGGGATTTGTCCCCAATGGCAAGGAAAACAAAAGAGAATATAAACAGCTATGTATACATCAAACTATACAAAGCTTCTGTACTGCAAAATGATAGCTAAAATGAAAAGAGATCCCACTGAACGAAGTAGTATATTTGCGGGCCTCCCAGGTGGCGCAGCGGTTAAGCGCTGCGCTGTGGAGCTGTTGGCAGTGGCGACGCGAGTTCGACGCCCGGCCAGGGAGAATCCCACATGGCGCAGCAGACCTCTCCTGCCTTGCCCGCTGCTCCCCTCAGCAGTGTATTTCTGATCTGCCTGTTCTGCTCCCCGCTCTGTCTCTGGTGAACCCTCTCGCTGCCCCATGCCTCTGGCCTGTACCCCAGCTTGTATGTATAAATAAAAAATTTAAAAATCTTAAAAAAAAAAGAAATAGTATATTTGCACACCATACCTCTGAGAAAGGACTCATATCAAAGATATACAAAGAACTCAAAACTTTACAAAAAGAAACAAATCAAAAGAAACAATCAAAAACTTGCAAAAGAACTAAGCAGACACTTTTTCAAAGACTTCAGTTAAATGATGAGCAGGCACATGAAAAAAAAAATCACAGTCAAGACCACGATGTGATAAAGTCCCACAAATGTGAGAATGTCTCATATCTAAATAAAAGAGAAACAGCAAGTGCTGGTGAAAATGTGGAATAAAGTGACCCTCCTACACTGCTATTGGGAATGCAAACTGGTCTAGCTCTTATGGAAAACAGTATAGTGTTGTCTCAAAACATTAAACAGGGACCTGCAATTCAAACCAGTAATTCCACTCCTAGGCCTCTATCCCAAAATTTCAAAACCACTAATTGGAAAAGAAACTTGCATCCCCCTGCTTATTGCAACACTATTTACTACAGCTAAACTATGGAAAAAAAGTATATGTGCCCCAGAAGAGATGAGTGCATCCAGAAGTTGTGGTATGCATACACAGAGAATACTATTCAGTGATCAAAAAAGATAAACTCATGTCATTTTCTGCAACATAGGTGGAGCTAGAAGGGATGATGCTAAACAAAATAAGTCATAATGAGAAAGAGAAATACCACATGGTGTCACTAATATGCAAAATATAAAGTAACTAATAAGTAGATAAAAACAACCTGAAAATTTAACCCTTCAGGGCCTTCCTGGTGGCACAGTGGTTAAGCGCTGTGCTATGGAGCTGTCAGCAGCAGTGACGCGAGTTCGACACCCGGCTGGGGAGAGTCCCACATGGCACCGCAGACCTCTCCTGCCTTGCCTGCTGCTCCCCTCAGCAGTGCGTTTCCATCGATCTGTCTGTTCTGTTCCCCACTTTGTCTCTGGTGAACCCGCTCACCACCCCACGCCTCTGGTCTGTACCCCAGCTTGTATGCATAAATAAATAAATCTTAAAAAAAAGAATTAACCCTTCATAGTTGTCCAAAGAGTTGAAGCACCAAGGGTACAGTGAATGAGGAAGGGGAAAGAAAAAAGGGAAGGAAGCATATTTGTTTATGGTTGTAGAATATAGGTGAGTTGGTGGTGGTTCCACTATGGCCCTAATACCTGGTTGCACTATGGCCCTAATACCTGATAGGGATACCCCTGTATGTACTTAATTAAAATAAATTAATAAACAAATAAAATAGGAAGTAAGCTGAAATCTGTTTAGAAAAAAACAATAATAACACCTTTTTAGATAAAATACAAAAACTATAGATATCTATGAGTATTATATACTAAGTCCCACATTTACTAGAGATTAAGAAAATAATATTGAACAAAATAATTTACATATATAATTGAAAATATATACTGATACTTAGGAATCTAGTTTGAGTCAACAGATTCCATCTTGCCTTTAAGCTGCCAAGTCAAGAATTTTAGGCGAAAAATAAGTTGCCTCCCTCACCAGCCTAATCAAATCCCTCTTTGTTATTTCAAAAGACTGTAAAATCCACTCACTGACTTTCTCCTTATTGATAACTATAAAAGTACAGTAACACACTGTTCTCTCCTTACTGACGGACGGTTAGGGGAAAAAAAACAACAGAAAGGCCCTTTGCTTTATGTTACAAAAGACTCCACCTTGCAGTTTTTTCTTTTCTTGAAAGTTCCTGTCAATCATGAAAACTTTCAAACAAATGACTTCAGCTTAATTAAACCATTTTCTTGCCTGAACATTTAAAATTGTCCTATGACTTGACCGTGGTGGAATATGCCTTTGGGACAAGTACTTAGTTGTGAGCCCAGCTCATGATTCTTATTCCCAAACAAATATTTTCTTATATTTCTCTTTCCCCTCTTTCTCTCTTTTTAAATTATTATTATAACACAATATTAAATATCTCAGGTGTTCTTCATGGAGAATCAATATGTGTATATACCGTATTAAAGTCGAGACAGCCTAGGTAAAAGAATTGTGAGCCAGGAGGATGAGTTACCATGAGTACTGTTTGAACGGGTGTACTAAATCATAGACGATAGCCCTGTCCAAACAACTTGTCCCACCACACTGACCATGAGGCACGATTGATAAAGTGTTAGATTCTGACTGATTATCTCACCATTTCCTGAAAGGAGAAAGCTGAGAGCTTACAAGGTTATTTGGAATGGAACCCATTGTGCATGACTGGGCATAGCCTGTCCCAAAACAAGTTATGACACTGCCTCCTCCTCCTCCATGCTTCATGGGTGTTCTGCAACCATCCCAGACCGGGTAGGTTCATCATTGTTCAAGCAGACTCTTTTTATTAGATGTTCTCGTGCCGTCCTTCCCTGTACTCTGCTGTTCTCTGACACTCTCCGCCAGGTGGTCTTCTGCTTTCGTGCTCTGTTCTCTGCCGCTGCTGCAGCGAGCTCTCCTGGCTCCTGTGACATTACCCTTATATGGTGTCTCTCCAGGCCCAGGTGTGCCCACTCACGCACTTGCACGCCACCAAGAGGCACATGTGCAAGACCACAGGTGTCCATCATCAAATCTAATGGCGGTAGGGTGGAAAACCTGATGACTCCTTCATTTACCCTACCATGGGCTTACTCTTGTAATATCTCCTCCCAATTCTCTTTGCTGAGGCAGGTTAAATTCTCCTTTCCCACACAGACCCCCCTCATGTAAGAGTCTCTTTACTGAAGTCTTGCCTAATTCAACTACACCTAGCTCTCTCCATTATTTTTTTTTTCCTCTAGAGGATAAAGGAGCCAGCCTTTTGTGTTGGAGACTGCAAAAAGTTCAGTTCTATTCTTCATCATACTACTGATCTTTGTCATGATGTAACCACCACCTTCCCCTTCCATCTAGTAACCACTGACTGGTATTATTGTCCAGAAGCTTATTTTTATTTTGTTTTCTCTGTATACTCTGAATGAGTAAAATCATACCATGTTTGTTTTTGTCTGGCTTATTTTATCCAATTCCATCCATACATGTTAAAAATTGCAATGCTTCATCTTTTTTTTTTCTAGCTAGATAATATCCCATTGTGTGTGTGTGTGTGTGTGTGCGCATGCATGCATACATGTGCATTCATGTCTCTGTGTGTGTGGGTGTGTATGTAATGTTTCCAGTATTGACTATTATAAGTAATGCTGCATCAAGCAAGTGGGTGCATATATCTCTCAAATTGTGTTTTGTATTTTTTGGGTAAGTACCCAGATTTACTGCATCATATGGACTTTCTATTTTAAATTGTTGGAGGAAATGTAATTCTGCTTTCCAAAATGACTTTACCAATGTATATTCTCACGAGCAATATATAAAGTTTCCTTTCTCTTCATATTCTCTTTAAAGCCTGTTCTTATTTTATGGATATAGAGTAAATGAAAGAGGCATCGCCCCACCATTTTCTACCCACCACCATTAGATTTAATGATAGACCCCTGTGGTCCTACACACTTGCCTGATGGCAGCACCTGGAGTAGGGTATGGGGATATGTGAGTGGGCACACCTGGGCCAGGGGCCTGTACATATAAGGACCACATCACAGAAGCAGAAGCAGAAGCAGAGAGAACAGAGTGTGGCAGCAGAAGACAGACGAGACCATGAGAGAGTACCAGAGAGCCCAGAAAGAGTGATGATTTGTCAGGGGCTAGGAGGCCTGTTAGCCTCCTGGCCCTCCTGGCCCCCCCGAACCTCTTGCCTACCCTGTACCTGGTGCCTACTCCTTTGCCCATCTGCCCAGCTCCGTACAGAACCTGTGCTTCTGTGCCATCCTGCTGACACTACAGAATGGTGTAGAAGGCAGGATGATTCAACACAGACAGACTTCAGGAGGTACTGAGGGGCGGCAGACCATGAGCATGTGACAACACTGGAGGCACCGGGGCAGCACTGGTGGTGACCAAAGTCCAGGAGCTGCGGGAAAAGCTGAAGATGCTGCAGGAACACAGGAGGCAGACAAGGTCCGGGAGCTATGGGAAGAGACCTCAAGTGGAGGAGGAGATAGTCCGCGAGGACCAGCCCATGATCCCTAAGCCAGCAGAGTTGTTGGGGAAGAAAAAGGACCATGGTTGGTCATTCGGAGCTCGCCCAGTGCTGATGCAAGGAAAAAACAAAACAAAACAAAAAAACTGATGAATTGGGACTAATGATCTCACCAGAAGGTGGAGGAACTTTGGCAGGTTGATGTTATGTTTATGGACCCTGAGGCTAGAAGGTATTGTTTGTGCACCCCAGGAGATGGGGATTGGGAGATGGCTGGTGGGCCTCGGTGGCCAAAAGCGTCCTGTTTGCTGCCCGGCACTCCCAGGGCCACAGCCCAGAGAGGTAATGGCCAAAGAAGAGAAAGGGGCAGGCATGAGAGCAGCCCACGATTGGCTGCCAAATTCTCTGCAGCCAGGCTGAGGAGCTGTAAAAGCCAATTTATAGAAGGCAAAAACTGGTGCCAAGGATGGGGAGCCCTGAGTGGTTGAGAAGCAGCTGAAAGGTTGTTAAAGGCCATTGAGTCTCTTAAAGTCACCTGTGTAATGCCCTGTTCACTATTGAATAAGGGTGAGGTGCTGAGGAACCTGTCCTTGGGGGACAGGTGGGGAACGTGGTTTGTGGTGGAGACCACAGCTGAAGAGGGGACCCAAGAGAGGCCTCATGTGGAGCTTGTATTCACAGATTCCCAACCCATGTGCTTGTGCAAAGGGTTGGCTTGAGCACAGGGTCTGCTCGTCACATTGGTGGCTGTAAAAACTGAGTGTTGGAGTGATGGCAGAGAGTACCCCTGAGGATTAGGCAATTACCCCCAAAGAGTACAGCGTTGCCAGCCTCAAGAGTAAGTGTATCCTGAGGATAGATGTGGTGTGGTACTCCCCTCAAATGAGCAGTGCCTTCAGCAGCAGAATTGGTGGATAATCTGGCACCAATAATCTTGTCTTTTCCCCATAGATTGGTGCCCTGCCTGGGTTTGCTTGTATTTTGTTATATTTTGCTGCATTGTTTAATTCTGTGGGTCATGGCTACAGTGTTCATATTTGCCAAGGGAAACTCATTGTAGAGATTGTGCAGCAAAAATCCCTGAGGGGCTGGATTGTGGGGTAAATGAAAGAGGCATCAGGATTTTCCACCCCACCACCATTAGATTTAATGATAGATACCTATGAGACACATCCTATACATGTGCCTGATGGTGGCATCTGGAGTAGGATGTGGTCATATGTGAGTGGGCACACATGGACCTGGAGGCCTTCTATACAAGGGCCACGTCCCAGAAGCAGAAGTAGAGAGAACAGAGCTTGGCGGCAGAAGATGGTGCAGCAGAGACCGTGAGAGAACTCCAGAGAGCCCAGAAAGTGTGAAGATTTGCTGGGGGCTAGGAGGCCTGCCAGCCCCGTCTCCTCCCCCTGTCCCTGGCTCCCCTTGCCTGTCCTGTACCTGGTTGCCTCACTATGAAAGATAAGTAAAAGCCACTAAGAGCTCCAGGACTCCTCCTTTATTGGCTTGAATCATAGGGAAACTATCCTGTGACTTTCTGGCATAATAATGGATAATAGTCACTATTACAGGTGTGAGGTAATAGCTCATTGTGGCTTTGATTTGCATTTCCCTAACAATGCGATGATAAAAGTCAATTAATGTGACTATTAGCCAGCCATCTGTATGTCTTCTCGTGTGTCTATTTTTATTTTTATTACTTTATTTCTGCCACATATCTCAGTAGGGTTCTTGCAAGATATAATATTCTTGGTTGACAGCTCTTATCTTTGAGTATTTTGAATATGTCATTCCTTTCCCTCCCTACTTATATGATTTATTCTGAGATATCTGATGTGAAACAGATGAGTGTATATTTATAAGGTACCTGCTATAGACATTATATGTATATACATGTTCCCACCACTATGCTTATACCACCTTATCCTTTTTTCTCTCTCCACTCTTGACCTCCGAGCCCCCACAAAAGTTATTGATGCCCACAGTTTTTGTTAGTGGTTTATGTTATCAATTTTCTGCTTTGTAAATATCTAGTATTTGTTTTTATTGACCTGGCTTACTTTGATACACTTAATTCTCTCAATCCCCTCTCCAATTTTTGTTCAGAATTCCTGCATTTCATTCTTCATTATGTCTATGTAGTAGCACTCCACAGTGTAGCTATACCACAACTTCTTGATCCAGTTATCACTTGATGACCATTTAGCTACTGAAAATAATGCTCTATTATGAACATTGTTGGACATCTGGGTTTTGTGCTGATGTTTTCATTTTCTTTGAATTTATGTTCAAGTGTAGAATTGTTGGATTATATAGTATTTTCATTTTAATGCAAATCCAGCTTGCTTTACATAATTGTTGAATCAGTTTATGTTTCTACCAACAGTGTAATAGGGTTCCTTTTCCTTCACATCCCGCTCAACACTTGTTGGAAGTTTTGCATTTATATGTGCCAGTCTCATAGCCATGATAGGACATCTCATTACAGTTTTAACCTTCATTCTTTTATTGGAAGCAAAAATGTACTTTTTTTTTCATATTTTTTCATACTTCTAGATGTCCTCTTTGATGAATTTTCTATTTTATCTGCTTCCCATTTGTCAATTTTATTATTTATTTTTTCATTGTTGAGATGTATTTTTTTTAAGACTTACTTTTATTAATTTATGTATACAAGACCTTGGGTATAGGCCAGAGGTATAGGGGTTGAGAGGATTCACCAGAGACAGAGTGGGGAGCAGAACAGGTGGATCTACTGAAATACACTGCTGAGGGGAGAAGGAGGTGAGACCGGAGAGGTCTGCTGTGCCATATGTGTTAGCTCCCTGGCCAGAGATTGACCTCCTGCTTCAGTGGCTGGGGATAGCTTGATAGTGCTGAGGCTTGAACACCTGTGCCACCAGGGAGGCCTTGCCTGGTACATTGTATTTTCATTTCCATTTGTCCTTTGATTTTTCTGCCTTGATTTCTTCTATTTCCCCAATAACTATTAAGCACCACCTTGTTTAGTCTCCAAGTAGTCTTTTTTGTGGTTTTTCCCTTAAAATGGACTTTTAACTTATATCATTATGTTAAAAGTGAACAATTTTAATATTTGTAGTTTTATTTACCTGTATTCCAAGATATAGTCCATTCTTGAAAATCTTACATGTGCACCTGAAAAATAACATGTATGCAGTGGCTTGTGGGTAGAGTATTCTGTAAATACCTGGTAGACATTTTTTATCTATATCTTCATTTAAGTCTAAACTATTTCCTTTGCTGTGTTGATCTGTCCATTATTTTAAGTGAGATATTTAAGTCCCCTTGTATTGTTGTGTTGTTCTGTCTCTTAATTTTGGTTATTAATTTTCCTATATACCACAGTGCTCTGCAATTAATTCAGTATATAAATATATATAAGAATTATTTATTGTTTTATTAAACCATTAATCACTATTTAGTGTCAACTCTACCTCTTATTATTTTTCTTAATTTGAAACTTATTTTATCAGATATAAATATAGCTGTCCAGATTTTTTTAGGGGTTGGGAGATGCCATGTGCTTGTAAGACTACTTGCTGTTTTTGTCAGATGGGTTTCTTCTGAAAACAGAAAGTACACTTTGTTTTGATATTTATACAGCTATGTCGAATAATATAATTCACTGTGTATGGTTAAAGTGATGATTGATCTATAACTGCCTGATCTCAAATTGTTATGCTTTTGTTGTTTTGGGGATTTTCTCTTATTTTTTAGGACTTTCTTTTGTTTTATTAAAATTATAATTCCATTATTTTATGTCACTCCTGATAATTTTATTTGAGTGTTCTAGTGAGATTAGTGTATGTTGGGCTCTTTGTGTGACTCATTGGATGGACTGGTACCTGACTCATTCTGATATGCCACATTGTTACATTTCACCTCCTTTAATTAAATGATTTAGGTGTCTTTTATCTCCATATTCATTTTGTTTCTTATAATAAACCCTTCAGATTTTCTTCATTGTTCATCTTGGTGTTGCTATTCACAGAAATTTTAAAATCTGAATCTGACAGGGAGATAAAATCATTCATATCTTTTGGTTGGAATCTGAACAGTTTTTTGCTTCTTGTGATGACATATTCCTTTGAGTTCTCAATGTGTCATGCATGTTTGTTTTTTTTTTTTTTGACCACATTGCCACTTTAGATTTCCTATTAAATAATTTAAAAAAATCTGGGGCCTCCTTGGTGATGCAGGGGTTAAATTTTCAGTGCTATCAAACTATCTCCAGCCACTGCAGCACTATGTTTGGTCCCTGGTCAGGGAGCTGACCCACATGGCATAGCAGACCTCTCCTGTTTCACATGCTGCTCCCCTCAGCACTGTATTTCAGTTATTCTCCTGTTATGCTCCCTACTCTGTGTCTGGTGATTCTTCTTACCCGCCTCCCCCCCGAACATACACACACACCTCTGGCCTTTACCCCAGCTCTTGTGTGAATAATAAATATTTCTTTTTTAAATAAATCTGTAGCATTAAATTAAATATTTGAATTGCTATTACTTTTCCGAAGGTGGCACTGTTTTTTGTTTGTTTGTTTGTTTTGTCTTCCTCCCTTCCTTCCTTCCTTCCTCCCTCCCTCCCTCCCTCCTTCCCTTCTTCCCTCCTTCCCTCCTTCCCTCCCTCCTTTCCTCCTTCCCTCCTTCCCTCCCTCCTTCCCTCCCTCCCTGACTTTCCATAGGGTCTGAAACCTGATTATGCAGTTGTTGTGTGAGAGGATATAGCAGGGTCCTGTCAGAGTCTAGTAACTGATGCAAATATGTTTGGGTAGGGAGGTGTGTTTCTTATTTGTGAGACCACCAATAATTCTCTGCTCTTGGGTCCTTCAGTCTGTATAGTGCCTGTGCACTTCAAATGGTTTGTCTAATGCTGAGGGACAAGGAATGGGAAATATAGCCTAGTGTACCTTCTCCATGTCTTTTATATGAACTTATTCTTGCCATAAGCACCCCAGCTCCTCTGAAATTGTTTCCCCTCTGTCAAGGTTCTGAGCTACCACACTGTGTAACACTACACTCTGAGGGGTTACTGGCTGAGCTGGCAGTCGCGCTATATCCTAAAACACAGACTCCAGGCTCAAGTCCTTCTCCTGTTCAGTGAAGCAAGAAACTCTTCTTTGACTCCTCTTTGAAAGTCTATGGTGACCCTGATGTCCAAGGACTGTCCATTTTTGGCCCAAGCTATGCTCTTTGTGCATAAGCCCCTATGGTTATGTGTTCGATGATCCTCTTAGGAGCAAAACAATGATTCTTCACTGTTACCATCATGACACTCACATATATATTTGTGACTTGGCAGATAAAATGTGAGCTATTTGAAGTGTACATTCTTCTATTTCTTTTTTAAGTCTCTACCATTCCCAATACAGGATTCAGAATGTTCAATACATGTTAAATGAATTTTGGTTGATCTTAATAGAGAATGTTGTGAATTAAACATAAGTTCATTTTAATAAGGATTTATCTTTTTTAAAAAATCATTAACTGAAAAGGTTTTAAAAACTCCATCAATAAAAACATTTTTCCTCAGCAGAATTATACCTAAATTCTAGTATCATGACATCAATTATTTTAGTCACCCTATTTATAAACTCTCTACCATATTTCAAGTAAGACTTTTAATTATAATTCCAGGTTTTATGATTTCTGGTTACGATTTGTTAACTGTTTTATAAGATGCGTTTATACAAACCATTTAAACAAAAATCAATAAGGATGATTTTAATTTAAAAGTTAATGTTTGTTATAATAGCTTAGTAATGAAACTAAATTTTTCATCTAAAACCCTTAACAAGGGGATGATCAGTTTTGTTTTATTAATTCTTATTCATCTACTTAGAATGTATTTATAAAATTTGCAGAAAATATTATATTTTGACTCCAACCCTATGACAGCATAATATGTCTTAATAATTAGTTTAATGTTATGCTGATATTGTTTAGTATTACTTTGACCGTTGTGTTGTTTTGTCACATACTTCTACATGCACCTATGGCAACTTTGGTAATTGAAAAATACTTATTTCCTCTGTATCTCCATGATCTTTCAATACAGGATCTGTTTAGGAGACAGTCATTTTGATCTTAAAAGGATGTTTAAATAGGGCCTCCCTGGTGGTCAAAGGTTAAACCACAGCATTATGAAGCTATCCAGAGCCACTGCAGCATGAGTCTGATACTCGGCCAGGGAGCTTCCCACATGGCATATCAGACTCTCCTGCCTCACCCGCTGCTCCTCTCAGCAGTGTATTTCAGTCTATCTACCTGTTCTGCTCTCCACTCTGTCTCTCGTGAATCCTCTCGCTTCCCACATTTCTGGCCTGCACCCCAACTTGAATGCATATAAAATAAATCTTTAAAAAAAGGATCTTCAAATAATAAATTCAAACTTCAACATGAGTCTTAGAAAGTGTGAAGAGATGCAATTTACCTATACAAAATAGGTATGCACCTTTGTAAAAGATTAGTTGTCCATAGATATGTGGATTTATTTCTGGGTTTTCTATTCTATTCCATTGTTCTATGTGTTTGTTTTTGTTCCAGTATCATGCTGTTTTAATTATTATGAATTTGTAGTATAGTTTGAAGTCAGGGAGTGTAATCCTTCCATTTTCTTTCTTTTTTAGTCAGGAGAGCTTATGCTAGTCGGGATTTTTGTGGTTCCATATGAATTTCATCAATATTTGTTCTATTTCTTTGAAGAATGTCATTGGGATTTTTATCGGAATAGCATTGAATATGTAAATTGCTTTTGGTAGGATGGCCATTTTGATAATGCTAATTCTTCCAATCCATTTGCAGGAGATGTTTTTCCATTTTTTCTTTTTTCTGTCCTTCTCTATTTCTCTTAATAGTGTCTTATAGTTTTCTTTGTATAAATCCTTTACCTCTTTTGTTAGGTTTATCCCCAGGTATTTGATTTTTTGTTGTTGTTGTTTCAGTTTTGAAGGGGATGATTCTCTTAATTTCTTCTTCTTCAGACTGAGTGTTTGCACATAGGAAGGCTACTGATTTTTGTGCATTGATTTTGTAATGCAACAAGGTAATCTTGTTCAATAAATGGTGCTGGGAAAACTGGACTGCTACATGCAAAAAAATGAAACTAGACTATTACCTCACACCATGCACAAAAACAATTCAAAATGGATAAAAGACCTGAAACCATAAAATGTATAGAAGAAAATATAGGCAACACTCTGCCTGACATACATTTCAGCAAAATATTTAAAGACATTCCCAAAAGTGAAGAAAGTGATGGAAAAGATAAACAGTTGAGACTATATCAAACTAAAAAGCTTCCATACAGCAAAGGAGACATTAACTAAAACAAACACTCTACTAATTGGGAGAAAAATCTTTGCATGCAATACAACCAATAAAGGACTGATAACAAAAATCTACAAGGATCTCACACAACTCAACAAAGTCAACAATACAGTAAAAAAATGGGCAGAAGAGCTAAAAAGATACTTCTCCAAAGAAGAAAATCAAATGGCCAATAGATATGTGAAAAAAAATATTCTATATCACTTATCATCTGGGGAATGCAAATTAAAACCACAATGAGATACAACCTCACGTCGGTGAGAATGGTGCACTGCTGAATATGGATCTTCCATATGACCTGGCAATAACACTTTTGGCAATCTAACCAAAGGACATAAAACATTAATCCAAAAGGCCAAATGCACCCCCATGTTTATCGCAGCCCTGTTCACAATAGCTAAGACATGGAAACAACCAAGATGCCCAAAAATAGATGATTGGATAAGAAGACATGGTACATATACACAATGGAATACTATTCAGCAATCAAAAGTGATAAGCACATGCAAGCTGCAGCAACATGGATGGAGCTAGAAGGGATCATGCTCAGCGAAATAAGCCAGAAGGAAAATGAAAAATATCGAATAGTTTCACTTATATCAGGAATATGGGGGAACCAAATAAAAGAGAGATATTCAGCAAGAGTGGGGGAGGATAAGGGCTCAAAATGGGGGAGAAAAGAGCACAAGGGACTACAGTGACGGTTCATGGGTGAATTAGTGGTGGTAAACCTATGAAGAATACACAACAATGTAAAAGACAAACAATAACAAAAAAATAGGTATGCAACTGAAATCCTTAATTTCTGATACTATTTTAATTAGGTCCATTTGCTAACATTTTCTCACCTTTTGAATGTGTATATGCACAGAATATATTTTAAAAACAAATTTTTTTTCACAAATATTATTTCTAGCTTCTTATTCATTATGAAATCTAATCAGTCAATGTATAGAGTAACTATTTATTTTAAACTAATATATCTTTTTAAATTTTTATTTCTTTTTTTTTAAAGATTTATTTTTTATTTATACATACAAGCTGGGGTACAGGCCAGAGGCATGGGGCGGCGAGAGGGTTCACCAGAGCCAGAGTGGGGAGCAGAACATGCAGATCAGAAATACACTGCTGAGGGGAGCAGCGGGCAAGGCAGGAGAGGTCTGCCGCACCATGTGGGATTCTCCCAGGCTGGGCATCGAACTCGCATTGCCGCTGCCGACAGCTCCACAGCACAGTGCTCAACCACTGCGCCACTGGGGAGGCCCTAAATTTTTATTTCTTATGTAGAAGAATTGAATGTAGGTTGGAAGTGTGGGGTGCGAGGAAGTTAGAGAATTCACCAGAGACCAAGTGGGGAGCATAATAGATGAATTTACTGAAATACATTGCTGAGGGGAGCAGCGGGTAACATAGGAGATCAGAACATGCAGATCAGAAATAGGAGAACCAGGTGGATTAGCTCCATGGTGGGGGATTTAACTCAAGCCTTAGAGGTCATAGCACTGAGACTTAACCCCTAGGCTGCCACTGAGGACCCCTAGAGTGAGAAGTTAAGCAGGTAAATATTGTTAATTAACCACTCACATGTTGATAAAACTTAGCTAAGGAGCAATTAGAATATAGCTTTCAACCATAGTTTAGATTTAGAAAGATGATTTTAGCAAAGAGGATTTGCTAAATTTCAGAATTTTGAATAAAGTATTTAGGTGTGTGAATTGATAGGGTTTTTAAAATTCCAATAATTACAGTGTGTTTGTAATTTTTAAACAATAGTTCTTTTTTCTTATAGCTAAATGATTATATATCACCTAATCTTAGACAAGGTTTTAAAGATAAAATATTCTATACAGTATATTTTTAAAATTTCAGTCATAATTTTATTCAATATTTTCTATAAAATTATATATGTATATGCACACTATTATATGTACATATTTCAAATTATATTTATTGAGGTGCACTCAGTTTACATCATTGTGTCTACTTTGTGGGTTATAGGTTTAAATATCTACAAATGTATGTTTTCACATCACACCTACCACCAGTGCCCCAACAATGCTCCACCGTGTCCCACTGGCACTATCCATCCTCTATTCCAAACCATCACACTCCCCTACTGGTTGCCTCGGTTTTGAGTGTATGTCAAGGTTTTATTATTGCCTTGGTTTTGACTGTTTCCATTTGCTACCATTCTTAGAATGGTGAGTCAGAGAGAGAGAGATACTGTTCAGAGACACACCTACTGTAAAAGTGGGATTGATTATTCCTTGAAATGTAGACACTAGGGAAGGCTTCAAGATGGTTGACACTGTGAGAATTCACACTATATCAAACAGGAGGTGAATAGAAAGCACTGGAAGTTGTCCTTTCAACTAGAGGACACTGGTGGAAGAATTGTTGGCTTGGCCAGGAGCACAGGAGGTTGTGAGGTGTCAGATATGTGGAGGCACATATCCTCGAAAAAGGAGAAAATCATGTGGAGGAGCTGGGTGTTTCACACAGACACAGTCCCAGGTAAAGATAACAGAATGGCAGGCAATCTGATCTGTACTCTATTTCCCACTCCCAAGGAATGGTGCCTAATTTGTGAGGTGATCTGGGGACACAGGGACAGCAGAGATTCTCATCCTAAAACCCAGTGGAGGGATACCAAGGATGACAAATCACATTCATCCACACCAACATCAGAACCCCGCACACTGCTGGCTAACCAAATACAAAAATGTCTGACTATATGCAAAAGCCAAACAATTAATCAATCAATAAGTAAATAGCTACAGTATCAAAAACAAGAATACATTTGGGAAAACCAAATAGCAAATGAGCAGACAAAAATATAACACATGGAAATATTGGGATTCAAGATCATATGACATCACAAAGTAAGAGCAAGTCAACAACGCCAAGCCCAAAGTTATGTGGAAGATTATATCTTCATAATAGACATCAGTGTAGGACCTCCCTGGTGGTGCAAGGGATTAAGTCTCCACCTATGAAGCTATCTGCAGCCACTGCAGCACAAGATCAATCCCCAGCCAGGGAGATTTCCACATGGTGCAGCAGACCTCTCCTGCCTCACCCGCTGCTCCCCTGAACAGTGTATTTCAGTAGATCTGCCAATTCTGCTCCCCACTCTGTCTCTGGTGAATCCTCTCACCTCCCACACCTCTGGCCTGCACCCCAGCTTTTGTATGCATAAATGAATGAATCTTTTTAAAAAATAGACATCAGTTCAGAACTGCTGTAATAAAGAGTCAGAGAAGTACAAGAAAACTTAGAAAGTCAATTAAAGTAATAGCAGAAAATTCAGAAAGGTAAATCAGAAATACTAGAGAACTCAGAAAAGCTATTCATATCACAAAATTCAGGAAAATAAATTAATGGAATAAAACAGAATAGTGAACAGACAGTATAAAACAAAGCTCTAAAAATTGAATAACATAAATCCAGGAGCTAAGTAGCTTGATAAATGCTATCAAGAACTCTAGAGAAAATTATGAAATTACAGTCAGTCAAATAGTGTATCAAATCAGTGACATTAAGAAAGTGGTGGGAGATGAGAGAAACAAGATGTGAAACACAAAAATGAAGAGCCTATCTGAGAACTACATTACAAATTAAGAAAGCAAACACATCAATGAGTCCATAAAAGGGGAAGAAAGAGACAAACAAAGAGTTTATTCAAGGAAAGAGTGGAAGAAAACAACTCCTACCTAGGGATGATTTCAATATCCATGTCCACAAAGCTAAAAAAACACTAAAAGACACTAACATTTCCTAAATCCAGCAAGACATACATCAAGATGTATAGTAGTGAAACTCGTATTAGTTCAAGACAAAGGGAGAACATTGATAGTGTCTAGGGGGAAAAAAATGACATAAGTTATTTCCATTGAGTTTACATCAGATTTCTCATCAAAGACTCTATAGCTAAGACAGAATAGATGATGCATTATTCAAAATACTCAGATAGTAAAAACTCTCAGCCAACAACACTGTATCATGCAAGTCACTCTGCTATGAGGGGGAAATAAAGGCCTTGAAAGACAAATAAAAGCTGTCTGGGGGGCCTCCCCGGTGGTGCAGCGATTAAGTGCTGCACTGTGGAGCTGTTGGCAGCGGTGACACGAGTTTGACGCCCTGCCAGGGAGAATCCCACTTGGAGTGGCAGACCTCTCCTGCCTCGCCCGCTGCTCCCCTCAGCAGTGTATTTCTGATCTGCATGTTCTGCTCCCCGCTCTGTCTCTGGTGAGCCCTCTCGCCACCCCACGCCTCTGGCCTGTACCCCAGCTTGTATGTATAAATAAAAAATAAATCTTAAAAAAAAAAGCTGTCTGGGAGTTTGTAAACTACATTAGCTACAAGAAATGTTGAAATGGGCATTCCTATCTAAATAAAATTGAGGAAAATCTACAGATAAATGATTTAAATAGATAGATCCAGAAAACTATAGTCAAAATGTCTGTAGAAAATAACTGTCAATAATCACTATAATTATATAAGGAACTAATTCACCAATAAATGAGCACAAATGTCTCTAGGAAACTCATCTGAGAGCCAAAGCTAAAATGTGATCAACTAACCTAAAAGTATACACTGGTCACAACAAAATAGTTCAGCAGAATTAAATTCCCAACTAACACCAATGGAAAGACCAACCAGACAGTAAAAATCAACAACGAAAACAATTAGCTTTCTATGAGGAATTATATAATATAGGATTAACAGATATTTACAGGTCAGAACAGACCCCAAAAGCAGAGAAAACATTCTTCTCAATTTAAACTGGAACATTCTTCAGTATAGACCACATGGTTAATCACAAAACAGCTGCTTGTAAAATTCATGAAGATTGAGGCCTCCCTAGTGGCACTGGATTTAAAGTCTCAGTGTTATCAAACTATCACCAGCCACTGTGGCATGAATTTGATCCCCTGTCAGGGAGCTAGACACATGGCACAGAAGACCTCTCCTGACTGTCCATCTGCTCCCCTCAGCGGTGTATTTCTGTCAGTCTTCCTGTTCTGCACTCCAATCTGTCTCTTGTGAATCCTTTCATGCCTCACACCTTTGGCCTAGACCACAGTTCTTGTTTGAATAAATAAATAAAATAAATCTTAAGCAAAATTAAACCATGCCAAATATTTTCTTTGATCACGATAGTGTCAAATGATGATCTGAACACAGAAATCAGGACAAACCTCTAACATAAGGAGACTGAGCAAAACTACTTAATGACTGTTGGGTTAATGAGGAAATTAAAAAAAAAAAAATCCAGACTCAAACAAAAAGGAAGATACGATCAACATATGAAAACATTTCAAACTATATAAAGTTAAAGAAAAAGAAAGGAACCCCTGTTTTATTATCATGTTTATTCGTGTTTCATAGTTCTGCAGATCACTTGTGTCTGCTTTCACATTCTCATTATGAGATTTTGTACCAAGTGAGTGGTTCTAGAAGATGAGGAGAAAACTTAATAACAAAACTAAAACTATAAAATAAAAACCATAAGATATTATTAAAAGAAATATATGAAGAAACAAATGGAAATATATTCCCTGCACACAAATTGAAAGAAAATATTATTGAAATCGCCATTGTACTCAAAGAAATATACAGATTTAATGCAAAGACCACCAAAGTTTCAATATTATTCTTCAAAAGAAAGGTCAAATAGTAGCGAAATTTATAAGGAACCACAAAAGACCCTAAGTATCCAAAGCTAGACCAATATGTAAAACCATACAAAAAAATTCACTCAAAATGCATTAAAGAATTGGATATAAGACCTGAAATTGCAATACACATAAAAACGACGTAGAGAAACTACTCCACAACATGAGTCTAAGAGATACCTTTGGAATTCTCCCCAACAGCTAGAAAAACAAGAGAAAATATCAACCATTACAACTACATCAAACTAAAAGGTGTTTGCACAGTGAAAGAAACTATTACTAAAGCAAAAAGACACTAATGAATCAGAGAATTATATTTTCACACCATGTATATGAAAGGGACTGATAATATCTACAAAGAGCTTACACAACCCAACAAAGTGGAAACTAAACTTAAAAAGTAAAAAAATCTGCCGAAGATTTAAATAGGTACTTCTGGGCCTCCCTTGTGGCACAACGTGTTAAGCGCAGTGCTATAGGGTTGTCCGCAGCTGCGGGATGTGAGTTTGATGCCTGGCCCGGGAGATTCCCACATGGCACGGCGGACCCCCTCCTGCCTCGCCTGCTGCTTCCCTTAGCAGTATATTTCAGGCAATCTTCCTGTTCTGCTCCCCACTCTGTCTCTGGTGAATCCTCTCACCTCCTCACACCTCTGGCTTGTACCCAAGCTTGTATCATGAATAAATTAAAAAATAAATAATTTAAAAAAATAAATAGGTACTTCTTCAAAGAAGACATATAGGTGCCCAACTTGCACATGAAAAACATGCTCATCATCAGTTTTCATCAGGGAAATGCTAATCATAACCACAATGAAATATGACCTCATACCTGTGAGAAAGTGCCATATCTAAAGACCATAAACAAAAACTGATCGTGAAGGTGTTGAGAAAAATAGACCTCTTGTAATGTTGGTCACTTTGAAGACTGGTCATTCCTCTATGAAAAACAGTATGGAGATTTCTCTAAATATTATAAATAAATATCATCTATGAGCCAACAATTCCACTCCTGTGTATCTACATGAACATTACAAAAACAAACAAAAACACCCCACTAATTGGAAGAAATATGTGCACTCCTACAATCACTGCATCACTATTTACAATAGCAAAGATATGTAATCAACCTAAGTGCCCAGAGATAGATGAATGACTTAGAAAGATGTGGTATATATACAAAATGGAATATTACTTATCTGAAAAAAAAGCTGTTGTTGGTGGTGACAAATAACAAATCCTTGAAATCTTACTGTAGAATTGAGGTTACAGATGGGAAAGGGGAAAGGAGAGATTAAAAAGTGAAGAATGCACAATGGATATGGTGGCTGACATGGTATAATAACAACGCCTGGAGGGGTGACTCTATACCTCTGAATCATTCACAATGGTGTAAACCAATGTGGTCTCAATGAAAAAAAAAAAAGTAATAAAGTAAACCAGTGAAACAGAAAAAAAATCTACTAATGCAATCTTAAATCCTCAGGACTAAATGGATGTCTTACAGGAAAACATGTTTAATATCCGATATGATCCAGTAATGCCTCTGCTATGTATTTATACCAAGATTATTAAAACACTACTACAAAAATATTTATGCATTCCTGTACTATAGCAGCATAGTTCACAATAGTTAACTCTTGGAACAAACCTACGTGTCCAAAGACAGATGAGTGAATATAGAAAATTTTGAATATATATTCACTGGAACAGTACATAGCTGTTTAAAAAGATGAAATAGAACCTTTTGAGACTAAATTCATGGATTTTAAAGTACGTGAAAGATATTTACCTACAAATTTTACTCATTTGTAGAATTTAATGTACCAACGAAAACATATGTATGAAGTATAGAAAACATTCTATATCTCTGTAAACAGTATACTGGCTATCATTGGGAATATGTGGGAGGGATGAGAAGATAATTGAATGAAAGGGGTAGGACATCTAAATGTGTTCTTTTGTGGAAACTGAGTGAAGCATATGTACATTTGAATGTGTGAAGTTTTACTACCTAAACTATATCTGAGCAAAAGAAATTTTAGAAAAGAATTTTTCAGGACCCTATATTCTAGAGTAGTTTTAGAACTTATATGAATTTCATGAATAGGGTGTGAAAGTCCCTCCAAATTTCACAAGCTCTTAATTTATCCCTCCCCTCCAAACATACCAACTTACAGAATGAATTTGTTGGATCTCTTGTTCTCAGTTTTGTCTGATGTCTTTTGCTTATCTCTGCCCCTGTCATACAGATTTTAAACTCTTATTTATTTTTTAAATTGTATTGTTATTTATATTATTTTACATTGTGTATTCCCCTTGGGTAACCTACCACCGATTCACCCTTGACCCATCTCCATAGTCCCTTGTGCTCTTTTCTACCCCTTTTTGAGCCCTTATCCTCCCCCTCCCTTGCTGGGTATCTCTCTCTTGTTTGGTTCCACTATGTTCATAAGATTTTGAACTCTTAACGGTCTTGACTGTTTTTGCTCCCCCAACCACCACTTGTATTTACAGTTTCGGAAATTCATTTTTACACTTATTAGTACTGTAAAATCCATGGTATTATTGGTGTTGTTAGTCTTCATGCCTCTGTTTTCCACTGATGCCTTATGTCACATTTAATTAACGCTGAAAAATTAGTTGAACATTAAACATAGATTCTTGGGTATTCTTTGATTTATTCACTTATTTTCAGGAATTTTAATGTAATGCTCCATTGTTTTCTGGTGTCTATTATTGTTAGTGAGGAGTGGTTTAAATCTTTGCTACCATTTTATTTGTAAAATATTTACTAATAATTTAAACATGTCCATAAATACTGTTATTTTCACAGCATAGGTAGATTTTCATTTCAAATTTTAATATATTATTTCTTTATTTAAATTATCATAATTTACACTATGGTTTCTTTTCTTTTTCTTTTTTTTTTTTTTTAGGATTTATTTTTTTATGCAAGAAGAACTAGGATATAGACCAGAGGTGTGGGGTGGGCATTGAGAGGATTCAACAGAGACAGTGTGGGGAGCAGAACAGGCAGATCTACTGAAGTAGACTGCTGAGGGGAGAAACAGGCAAGACTGGGGAGGTCTGCTGTGCCAAGTGGGAAGCTTCCTGGCCAGAGACTGAACTCATACTACAGTGGCTGTGGATAGCTTGATAGTGCTGAGACTTAACCCATTGTGCCACCAGGGAGGCCCAACACTACGGTTTCTTGTTGAAAGAAATAATTGATGTTTTTGGACCCACCTTGTGTCACAATTTGTTAAGTCCCAGCACTATGAAGCTAACCACAACTACTGCAGCAGGAGTTCAATCTCAGGCCAGGGAACTTCTCACATGACACAGTAGACCTCTCCTGTGTTGCCCACTGCTCCTCTCAGCAGTGTACTTCAGTAGCTCTTCCTGTTATTCTCTCCACTCTGTCTCTGGTGAATCCTCTCACCACCACCCACCTCTGGCCTACACCCAGTTCTTGTATGCATAAATAAATAAATATTTTTTTAAAAAAGAAGAAATGATTGATGTTTTCTCCAGACATGACATTTCCAAAAAATGAATTATATATAAACCAGAGAGAATTCCATGATGAATTCCAACAAGCTTTAACCTAGAATTCAAGATTTTTTTTTTTTAATCTCTGCTAGTAACTCAGCAGGTCATTTTTAAATATCCAGTTGAACATTTTTCTTTGGATGCGGTATCATTCATGAGATTAATAAAGCATGATCCTTTCTTGCTGGGAGTTTGTTAGGCAAAATTATCTTTTAGATATATATAGGGAAGAAAATGTCTATCAATTTGAACAATTTAGCCATTTTCATTATTTTAACAGCATCACAAAGTAAAATATAGGATAAGAAATACATAATTCTTGCATAAAGATATATGAATTGCATAATTGTCTCTATGTCTATATATATACACACTTGTTTATGTTCTATACATTAATAGATATAATTCAAATCTAAAATATAGGTATTTCAGTATAATTATTTCAGTATTTTTTTTTATTTTTTTAGGAATCAATGGCATAATGCTTTGACCGAACATGATTTGATGTAAAATAACATGCCACCAAAGATATATTCATAGAAAAATTAAAAGTACAGGAATAATATTACAGGTAAAGACATTATTTAAAATTGGGCCTCCCTGGTGCTGCAATGGGTTGAGACTCAGCACTATAAAGCTATGATAGCTACTACAGCAGGAGTTTTACCCCCAGCCAGGAAGCTTCCCACATGGCACAGTAGACCTCTCCTGCTTTGTCTGCTGCTCCCCTCAGCAGTGTGTTTCAGTCAGTCTGCTTGCAGTGCTCCCCACTCCGTCTCTGTTGAATCCTCTCACCCTCCCCACACTCTGGCCTGCTCTCCAGCTCTTGTATGCATAAATAAATAAATATTTTTTAAAAAGACATTATTTAAAATAATATAATGCAGAATAGTATACAATACTACTTAGTTTGTTTAGCACAAAAATAGAAGTTTCATTGTTCTTTTATTTGCAAATGCTAAATTTCTAGAATCATATTCCCAATATTTTTATAATATAAACAATCAGGTTTCCATTAAAATGTAAGATGCTATATTTTATTTAAAATAGTTTCAGAAACAATCATTGGAAATTTCACTAAAATGATAAATATATATCATTTTTTATTTCTTATGTATCAATAGATGAATTTATTCACAGTGTTAAGCTGGGAAAATTAATAAGATTTTTTATTTATATCATACTTTTATATATCATAATTCATGTATGACTAAGACAATGAATCTTTTAAATACAAAGTTAGTCACATGGGATATATCACTATGTTCATTTATGATAATTATAGTGAAACAAGAAACTTTTATTTAATTTTTGTATCATTAGACTAAGGCAGAAGAAAAATCTATTTCAAGATTTCCAGCTGTACATTCTTAAAGAGAATTTATCATCTTATTGTATTCTGAGAGATTTTTTTGTTATAGCCAAATTTAACACATATTAAAAACACTCTGTCTTTTGCTGGTTGCCATGACACTTTGCATTTGACTCCAATATTCAATATGTTAGTTTAATTTCAGTTCATTAGAACATCATCTCTAAAAACACAGATTTTGGTTGCGGTAAGCTTGGAAAAGCATGGTCAGAAAAATGGCTGGTGTATACATGCTATCTTTCAGTTTGCATTTTAAAAATACTCTTTTATAATTATAATAATGCATAGCTAAATTTTCATTAGGGTGTTTAATAATTATGAATTGTAATTCAAAGATAACATTTAAGTAGTTGCAATATTTGATATTTCATTTTTTTCTTTTACAAGAATAATATGTATACAAATAATAATATATTTAATATTTTTAAATGAAAACAAATACTATTGCTGAATTATAAAATGTGTTGTGACATTATATTTTAAAATGGGATATTTCAGTAGGCAACGATATTATTTTTAAAATCAGACTGAACACTTTTATTATCATATAATTAAATACAACATACATGATCAAATTATATAAAAATTAGAAAACCAAATTGGTTATTTCCATGAAAACTATTTTCCTAGTATGTGATATGGTCATACTAAAAGGTACACAAAAATCACATCTAATGGAACAAAAACATTATTCTAAAAAATTAAAATAGGAATGCAATAGACTTTTAAAATTGACTTTATAACCTGCCACTTCATAATATTATTTTATTGTTTCTAGTAGTTTTTTTTTTTTTTTTTTTTAACTGAGAGCTTCAGGGTTTTCTATGGATATAATGTGATATGAATGTTGTGATAGTTTTGTTTCTTGTTTACAATTTGGATTGATTTTATATATTTCTCTTGCCCAGTTGCTCTTACTAGTCATTTCAACAATATGTTGACTAGTGGTGGTGAGTGTGGATATCTTTATCCGGTACTTGATTATCTTTGAAGAAACGCTTTCAGTGTTTCATAATAGAGTATGATGTTAACTATGAGTTTTCAAATTCACCTTGAACATGTTGTGTTGTTGAACTTATCGCATGGTTTTGTCACGTCTTTTAATAGGGTCACAACAATTTTAAATTTCCTTTTGTTGAAATGGAAAATTGTGCTTGTAGCACTGTTAATACACCTCCTTTTTGGTATTCAGGATCAGAGACATGCCTGTCCATGCACTCTCATGGAGCAGCTGTCCAGGAATTGGGAAAAGGAAAGGACAGACCAGATTGCTTTATCTGCCCTTATCATTAACTGGGACTCAAAGGCCTTTCAAGGAGTTTGAAAACACTAACTCACCCTTCCAAGAACAATAGAAAGGAGCTTACACATCTCAACTGAAGAGGCAAAGATACATAATAACAATAAAAAAAAAATAGATTGACCCACAAAATTTAAAAATAAAATGGCAGCAAAAGAATGTCACATGTCAATAGCTACTCCAAGAAAAATGGACTGAGATCATCAATTAAAAGACAAAAGTATCTAGTTGGATTAAGATACAGATCAGAACTTCTGCTGTCTCCAGGTGACATACCAAAATTCAAAGGTAAACATAGGCTCACAGTAAAGGATTAGAAAAGAATCCTACAAGTGAATAAAACCCATAAGAAGGACAGGAAATCTGTACTTAAATCTGACAAAATATATTTATATTTAAAAATGTAATAAGAGACAGGAAGGGATAGTATGTTATGATTATATGCAACCAGAAAAGACCCTGAATAACCACAGCAATCCTGACCAAAAAAAGAGAAAATGTGTTGGCATCACAATTCCAAACTTCAAATTATAATATAAAGCTATAGTACTAAAAATAGTATGGAACTTGAACAAGAGCAGACATTCAGATCAATGGAATAGATTTGAGAAACCATAAAAATAAAGCCACACTTATATGGACCATTAATGTATGACGAAAGTGTCAAGAGCAGAGTGCTGAAATAGTCTCTTCAGTAAATGGTGCTGAAAAACTGGGCAGCAACAACTAAAAGAATGAACTAGATCACTAACTCACACTACATAAAAGCATTGACTCAAAGTAACTTTAATATTTGGATGTAATACCGGATACATTGTCCATTTTTTCTTGGTATTTACTAGTTGGCATAAATATGTTCTTAGTAGTCTCTTCTCATCCACTGTATTACTGTGATTTCTGTTCTAACTTTTCTTCTTTCATTAGTGATTCTATGTATTAGTTTTTTTTTTTGTGTGTGTGTGAATGTAGCTAGAGATTTGTCCAGTTTGTTGGATTTTTTAATGGATCATATTTAATTTCTTTGATCTTTTGGATTACATTTTTTTTTTTTGGTTATATTTTGTTAATGTCTACTCTACTTATTTCATTCACTCTACTGTATTTTTTTTTCTTTTTCTGTTTCTTAAGGTGACATGTAAATCTTTTTATTTGAGTTTTTTTTTTTTTTTGTTTCTGGATGTGGGCCCAAAATTTTATATACTTTTACTGTGTTCCTTAGGTTCTTATACTTGTGAATTCATTTTCAATTGTTGCTAGGTACTTTTAAATTTTTATTCTTTTTTTTTAAGATTTATTTATTTATGCATACAAGCTGGGGTACAGGCCAGAGGCGTGGGGCGGCGAGAAGGTTCACCAGAGACAGAGTGGGGAGCAGAACAGCCAGATCAGAAATACACTGCTGAGGGGAGCAGCAGGCGAGGCAGGAGAGGTCTGCCGCACCATGTGGGTATCTCCCTGGCCCAGCGTCAAACTCACGTCACCGCTGCCGACAGCTCCAACAACACAGTGATTAATAGCTGCACCACCAGGGAGGCCCCCTAAAATTTTATTTTTTTGTTTCTTTATCAGTCCAATGTTAATTCAGTAATGTGTTTATCAGTGTCTGTATATTAGGAGTTTTCTCTTTATGGTTGATTTATAGTTTGAAACCACTTTTCTCAGGGAAATTATTTGTTATGATTTCGATCTTTGTTAATTGTATTAACTACTTTTTTTGTGACACATGTTTTCTATCTTGGAGAATGTTCCATATACCATTGACAAAAATGTGTACTCACATTTTGGGGGGCGGCAATCACATATAGCATGTCTATTAAATTCATATGGTATAATTTGTTAAAGCTTTATTTGTTGATTTTCTCTCTGGTTAATATGTCTATTGGTAAATGTCTGTTGTTGAAGTCCCATACTACAATTGTGTTGCTGTCAAAGTCTGTTTTTCAGATTTGATAATAATTGCCTTATTTATTTAGTGCTCTTTCTTTTGGCATATATGTCAAATATATGTGAGTGTTATATTCTTTGATGTATTGAAGCCTTAATAGTCATGAGATATTTTTCCTCTCTTCTTTCCTTTTATAGCTAGAAGTCTACATTATCTGATATATGCCTGTCCTTGACTTTTTTTTTTTTGACATCCCATTTGTTTGTAGGCTGATTTTTCAAACACTTGTGTAGAGATTTTAAAAGTTATGATTATAATATATACATAATAAATTATAGAACCACTCAAGCACTGTGATGGCCAAATGCTATAATATACTTCTAGTGATAAAAGTAACATGAATTAGAAAAATAAATACAAGATTAAGTAAACAGGGCCTCCCTGGTGGCACAGCGGTTAAGCGCTGCTCTATGGAGCTGTCAGCAGCGGCGACGCACGTTCGATGCCCCACCGGTGAGATTCCCACATGGTGAGGCAGATCTCTCCTGCCTCGCCCACTGTATTTCCGATGATCTGCCTGTTCTGCTCCCCACTCTATCTCTGGTGATCCCTCCTGCCTCCCCACACCTCTGGCCTGTACTCCAGTTTATATGCATAAATAAATAAATCTTTAAAAAAAAGATTAAGTAAACAAAACAATTAGTTTGTTCATTATAATTATAGGCAAAAGATAACGGTAACTATGTTGCATGCTTTGATAATTATAATTTTGATAATTATAATTCAATAACCCATAAAATTCAAATATTATATGCACATGTTGATTGATAATGACACAGCTGAATGTTATATAATGATATATATAATGCAATGATAGTTAATTTAAAACAATGCAACAAATTATCACCCTATTGAAGAAAACAAACAAAAAAAATCCAAAAGAATTAAAGATTTTAAATACACATACAATTTCCTGACTTCATATGTATATTTCCCTGCCTTGTGTTTTTGTCTTTTTAAAACACAGAATTTCTAGTTCCAGACATGAAATAGATTGGGATTTTACATAAGACTTAGGTTTGTGAAGTATGGGGTTGTTGTAATTATTCCATTTTCCAGATATGATGGGAAAGAAGGGGAAGCTAAGTCAAAGACTGAATTGTATAGTACAGTTTTCTATCATTTTATATAGAAATCTACACTTCATTGTTAGAAAGGGAAAAGTTTCTTTTGACACCTTTAAGTATCCCTTAAGAAACGTTGCATGACTCATTTTTTAGGACTGACTTTTTAATGTATATTGCACTAGGAGAATGTTCATTAATTATGTTATTACAAATATTATTCAAAAATAAGACAGTTATGCATTTAAAGTGACAAAATGGTAGATGAGTCTCCCGTAATTGGAACCCATGTTTTTAAATCATGAAGTCTGTCATTTTTTGCTATATCACCTTCAGTAAAAGTGTTTTTGTTTCTTAGATCCTTTATATTTCATAAGTATTTCCTGATTTCGTAATATTACCTTATTTAGATTAAACTGATATTTTTAGTGTTTAGGGCCTTGTTTTGTTTCTTATATCCAAAAATTAGTAGTGATCATTATAAATTTTTATCAATTAAGTTATATATCCTGCTGACATGATTGTAAATGAGGTAGCATAATCATCTACTTTCATTGGTGGTAAAATGACCTTAAGATATATTGTAGGAAGTAGAGAGCCTTCCTTTCCTCTCAATACTACTGTTACACTTAAAAGGTGCCCACTAATCTATTTTTGGAGTTAAAGCTTCAAATTTTATATATTAGCAATATTTTAACATGTATAATTTGATCCTTTTACAGATGTTGCGACACTACCATTTTCAAATGTGTGGATATGACTAAAAGTAACTAGGTCTCTTCCAGGTAATTTACAAGTTCAAATTATTTTCAAATGCTACCAGACATTGATTTTTGTCTCTTTTGTTTTCATATGAGTGTACAGTGCTGTTCTCTAAAGACAAGAACACTGTAGACAGAACCCAGAATCAGCTATGATTCCATTTTTATTTGTATAGTAAATAATATATTTTCTATTTTACCATTTTCATTTATCAAATATATGTTTTTATCTGGAAATGATCATATTAAGTACAGTAAAACTAAATTTTAGAGACAATGGATTTCATCATAATTTGGATAGCATTTGTTTATTATAAAAGAGAGACAACTATTACTTAGATAATGAAAAGTTTCAGAACTTCAGTGGAATGGGCAGCTTCACATGATATTTAAGTAATGATTCACTCTATACACTTTTCAAGGGTGTCACTATCTCTAAATAAGAAATAATTTTTAGGGCCTCCCTGGTGGTGCAGCGGTTAAGCGCTGCCCTGTGGAACTGTCGGCAGTGGTGACGCGAGTTCAACGCCCAGCTAGGGAGATTCCCACATGGCACGGCAGACCTCTCCTGCCTTGCCCACTACTCCCCTCAGCAGTGTGTTTCGGTCGATCTGCCTGTCCTGCTCCCCACTCTGTCTCTGGTGAACCCTCTCGCCACCCCACACCCCTGGCCTTTACACCAGCTTTTTTGCATAAATAAATAAATTTAAAAAAAATAATTTTTATACTCAAGAACTACTTTTGAGCCTCCATATTCTGGAAGAAGAACTTTATTTCCAACTTTCACACTGAAGTTGAATCTCTCCACCCTTTCCTTTAGAGTCCAATCCAATACCTACTACTATTGCTTTGCAATACTTTGCCTTGAGATTTTTCAAGGAAGCACAAAACCCCCTTTGTTAAAGTTTTAGTTCAACTCTTTTCAACTAACATTCAGTAAAAAATTTTGACACCACAGGTCACAATATGTTCTCCTGCCACTGCAGAATAGAGAATATATAGCTAGATACTAAGGAGAATTGCAAGAGCATCTCTTTTTTCTTTCAAATTATATTTAATAAACTATGTTATAGATGCTGCATTGTTATTATGTCAAAAGTAAACAATGCCTTTTAAATATGTTATAATTTATAATACATTAATTATTAAAAGATAACAAATTCAAATCAACAAAACTTGTAGTTCTAATCTTCTAAAATGAATTATGGTGGAGAATTGTAGGTACCTTGGTGGTGAGATTAGTCTGACCTGAAGTTGTATAAACCAATATCTCTGAATCATGCGTAGCTATGTAATCCAATGTCAATGCAATATAAAAAAAACTGAAATGCTTAAAAGTAAAATTAAATCGTACATTGTCCACGAATGAATGATTATTAAAAAAATAAAATCTGAGAACTGATCACAGTAACAACCATTAATCATGTCAGAGGAAACCATGAAACCAGTATGGGATTGGAAATGGATCAGTTTGATTGGACCAACACCAATGAAACAGCTTAGATTGTAGTATCACTATGAACAAGTAGGATTATCTGGTTTTAAGTTTATCTACTTTCAAACATAAAACATGATATTGTCTTTTTAGAATATAAAATTTTATTAGGCAATTATACAAAATATGTTTCAACATATGGTTTATAATGATAGCATTTTAATATAATGTTTATTTCATATACCTTTTTTTTAAGATTTATTTTATTTTTGCATGCAAGCTGCAGTACAGGATAGAGGCATGGGGCACAGAGAGGGTTCACCAGATACAGAACGGGGAGCAGAAAAGGTAGAAGGAATGAAATACACTGCTGAGGGGAGCAGCAGGTGAGGCAGGAGAGGTCTGTGGTGCCATGTGGGAATCTCCCCAGCTGGGCATCAAACTTGTGCTGCCAACAGCTCCTCAGCGCTGTGCTTAACCCATTGCGCCACCAGGGAGGCCTCATATGTCTTCTTAATGAATTTGTGCTCACTGTGAAAAGTTTCAAAATAAAGAAATTTCTAATGAAGTAAAACAACCTGTAACCTATAACATCAGGATTATCAGTATGTATAGTAAAATGTGTTAATCTAATTTGTGGGACATTTAAGGCTTAACAACATGTAAATCAGATTTTCTCAGGGCAATGTTCAACCTAAGGGGGACATAGGAATCAGTATTCACCATCAAGTACTACTAGGAACTTTGTTGAGTCTCTTTATACAAATCTCTCAGAGGAAGTATGACTTCTTTCACCAATAATTAGTTACACATTCTGACCCAAACTTGTAAGAAACAAAACTAAATTTGTAGAAATTCTTGCTCAATGAAATTTGAGCTTTTCTAAAAGTTGATGTTGTCTCATCAACCATTTAAACTATTGAATCATTCTTATAAAGATACATGTCAACACGTTAAAAACAATAGCAACTGAAGATGCAACTAATGAATGTACATTTGTCATGAAAATGTGTTATTCTAAAATAGAGACTTGGGAATTGTGTACGAGTAGAAAGTGGTAGTGATCTGCCTAGGAATCATATCAGTGAGCTAAATGAGATGACTGCCCTGTGGCAATAGCTGGTCCAGAATTGACATTACCAGGAAATCACATTTTTCAAGAGTTGGAAATTATGGATTTTTAAATTAAATCTTCTTTTTTTTATATTTTACTAAAAACAAACAAAAACCCTATTATGTTTTTAGCATGAACACATTTCCCTCAAAGGCATGTGATGGTAATATTTGTTTTAATGGAATGTTTACCAGTTAGAGAATATTCATCAACATTACAATCCATGTAGAGGAAAATTTAAGAACGTAATAGTGAAACCTATTTTTGGAATTTGTATTCTACAAATCATTTTATGAATTCTTCAAAAAATAATAAATTGACCTACCTTCAGATTCCTTTCAGACTTTTTTTATTATTTTTAGACTTATTATTAACTGTAAAAAACCTTTCCAAATATCCTTTTCAGACATTTTGCTTCTGTGTCATAGAAGAAATATAACCTTATTTCTATATAGTCATAAAACAGAAGTTTCTCTACAGCACGTTAGGGTGTGCCACTGTTCATATCTTAAAGATACAGCACTTATAAACATTGAAAGGGAGGGAGGGAATATTTTTTACCCAGAAGCTAATGTTATTTTTTAAAGATATGCTTAGTATTTCCATCAAGGTGAATTACATCTAAATTTGACATCTATAAACAAATATGGCTTTAAGTTTTTGTCATTATCCACTCTTTGTGGATTTCTTTGAAAACATTTTTTCTTTGTGAATGTAGTTGAAAGCTAGTTGCCTAAAGGATACCCTTCCACATTTTCCAGTGTTCAATATGAGATTAAATGGTATGACTTTGCTGAACTCAATAAGTATTCTCAAACCCTCTCTTGTTTTATATATGACTACATAAAGAATAGATTTTGCTCCAGTTACACTTAGTTAAGTGGTAATTCTTCTTTTACCAACTATTGAAATTAGAAATATATTCCCTGTTCCATGGCATTTTCTTTATATTAGAAACTACCCAGCTCAATGAACCTAACTATCTTATCTTTGAACACACACAGAAGAAAGTCCTTCATTTTGACAGAAGAGATGACATACAACTGAGAAGCCTTATAAGACAAAGGGTTGATTTTTCTAGTCAGTGCAGATTATACCTCAAAATATCTTAAATGAAGGTGGAGGGTACAGTAGGTAAATTAACGAACAAATACCTTCTTGTATTCCCCCAGTAACCAAAGCTCTAGTATATCAGAGCAATAAACAAACAAGAAAAACACATATAAAAATTGTTTTTGAATCATAGTATCCTGGTTACAGTAGTCACCAAAATTTATGATACATGTATAAATGATGAATTATTATTTTAAATTACACTGAAGTTTTATGATATGTAAAACCATTTATCAGTTTATTAGCAAAAAACAGCATGGGATGTTATAAAGAATATGTTATATTTTTCCCATTTGTATGTAGAACTTGAATTGTTTTATATTAAATTTTATAGTATGGCATTTTTTCTAGGAGAAAAATTAAACAGTGATAAAAAGTAAGAATGAATAATAATCAATACTCACTAGGATAGAAGAATAAAAATCAAATATGAAGTTAGAAAAGCCATAATGAGTGTAGTGTAGTTAAACAAAACATAATTTTAGTTTCTCTCTCACCAAGTGATTACCAAAGAGAAAAATGCTGTAATTTGTACCCTTGGACTCTTAGCAGGTCTGTGTTGACTTGTTACATTACTAACAAGTATGCTAATTTAAATTTAATATCTCTTCTGTTTATAGTTTATTAGTGATGTGAAAGAGCATTACAAGTGTCAAAAGTCAGGCAAGATATAATTAATGATATTTTGACAATTGAACTGTAAGTCTCGGAATATCTGAACAGCATTGTTTTTAAAATAATGATTGATGTTATTCATATGTATAGATGCACAAAATAAGGGAACTGACAAATATAAACACAAACAAGAAGATTTGAGCCTAATAGAAGTAATAGAGTAATGGTGGTTGCTATGAAGAGCGAAAGGGAGAGAGGTCTAAGGTAAAGGATTATTGGGACTTTTGTGTTAGATTTAGAGGGGTATTAAAAAAATAATGCAGCTCTTATAATTTGAAATAATCTAAATGGCTACGTTTAAATTAATTAAGTAAATAAGCCTGGGTAAATAAAAAGAACTACACCATTTTATCACACTACTCAATGTTACTTTTATTAAAACTTCAGAAAACTTATAATGGTACAATTTTGAGTTACTATAAAGCTAATGACTGATTAACTTAATTGTCATTAGAATCATTCCTGAATGACTATGACATGATATACATAGATGAAGTACAGAAAATATTTAGGAGCATCCATGGGGAACAGAACACTTTCATGTATTGCTTTATAACACCCCAAATCCAAGAAGATAGAAGTTCCTTTGTTATAAGAATTCACCTTAAGTTTCCCTTTCTATGACTGTTGATTTATATACTTTAATATCTTTTGAAATAAATTAAAAGTCCTACATAAAAAAATGCACGGGAAATGAAACTATTAGTATTTCAGAGTGGATGATATTGCACATAGTATACCCTAAAGATTTTCACTAATAAATGATTAAAAACACTAAGTCAGTACAGTAAAATGAAGACTACAGACTTAACAAAAAGTCTGTTGTATTGCTATGCACAAATAATTAACTCGAAGATAAAGAAATCAACAAGAAACCACACTTATAAATGCATCAAAAAAGAGTTAAATATCTAGAAATAAAGTAGGTAAGGGACAATATATCATGGAGATGATAAGACTTTTTGAAAGAAATAAAATGACACTTTCAATAAAATACGGCACTTTTTTGATAGAAATAAAATAAGACACTTTCAATCCAATGTGAAAGTAGCTACATACTTAAATTGATATGTGATCCTCAGCAAGATACAGCTTTAAAGCAATATCCTTATCAAAATTTCAATGGAATTCCTCAAATAAAAGAGAAAATACTGCCAAAATGGATATAGAACTATAATGATCTTGAATAACCACAGCAATGTACACAAAAAATGGAAGAACAGAGTTACTACTATGGTAGACTTCAAACTAAAATATAAAACTGCAGTTATTAAAGCAGCATGGTATTTGAGTTAGACAATCAGACCAAAGGAATAGAATTGGGAAACCGCTCCCCAACCCCCCCCCCAAAAAAAAAAAAACGCAATGACTTGCTATATGCAATGACAACAGTCATTGTAAATATATATATATATGTGGGTGTGTGTGTGTGTGTGTGTGTGTGTGTATATACATACACACATGCACATACATAAATACAATGGCAATGGCAAAAGGAGAGTCTCAACAAATGTTGTGAAAAGTGAACGTTCGTATACAAAAGAAATAAACTAGACCACTGTCTCATTTCATATACAAGAAAAAACCTCAAAATGGATTAAACTTGGATATATACGTGAAACCAGTAAATACAAGAAGGGAACATAGTGACACTAATGACATGACATGTAGACTAGTCTAAACTCTATGGAAAAAAACACAGGGGTTTCTCAAATGCTAAAAATAGATCTAGAAATTCTATTCCTAGGTATCTACCAAAGAAAGTTAAAAAAAAAAAAAGTAGGATTATTTGTATGCCTACATCCTTTTCATCACTACTTAAATAATCAGATTATAGAAAGAATTTAAGTGTCCAAGGACAGTTGAGTGGATTAAGTAGATGTGGCAAATATACACAATGGAATATGACCTAAATATTAAAAAAAAAAGTCAAATGTTATATAAAAAAAATGTCAAATGTTGCCATTGACAGCAGCATGGATAGAACAGAAGAAAATCTTACTATTCAAAGTGTCAGAAGAAAGACAAATACTATAGGTATTCACTCATATGTGGAATACAGAGAGGGGGAATAAATCAAACAAAACTGAGTCAAAACAAAAACTAGATATCTGTCTGTAGAATTGATGTTAGTAAAGGAGGAGACTAGAGGTTGGGTTCAGAGTGGAAAGAGGCCCAATGAATTATGATGGAGGGTTGGAGGATTGTGGGTTCTTAGTTGGTAGGTGTGTGTAAACATACATAAGACTATGCACATAAGATTAAATCTATAACTCTATACCTCTAAACTATATATAGTCTTGTAAATTAAGGTTAGCTCATTAAAATTATACAATAATAAATAATTATATATGTATACATAAAATATATATGCATATATTTAATAAAGTTGTAGGAAAACATAATTAATGAAAATGCATTGGAAAAAATCTGTTGTAAACACAAAATGGCAATGACCATTTTACTTATTTATTTTCTAAAGATGTATTTATTTATGCATACAAGATCTGGGGTACAGGACAGAGGTATGGGTGGTGAGAGGATTCACCAGAGACAAGAAAAGAGAGCAGAACAGGCATATCTGCTGAAGTACACTTCTGAGGTAGCAGGGGACAAGACAGATAGGTCTGCTGCACCATGTGGGAATCTACCTGGCTAGGTATTGAACCCACACTGCAGTGGATGCAGATAGCTTCATAGTGCTGTACTTAACCCCTTGAGACACTAGGGAGGCCCCGCCAGGGAGGCCCCACAATGACTATTTTAAATTAACAATGTGGGGCCTTCCTGATGACACAACAGTTTAAGCACAGCACTGTGGAACTGTCAGCAGCTGCGGTGGGAGTTCGATGCCAGGCTGGGGAGATTCCCACATGGCGCAGCAGACCTCTCCTGCCTAGACCGCTGGTCAATCTGCCTGTTTTGTTCCCCACTTTGTCTCTGGTGAACCCTCTCACCGCTCTACACCTATGGCCTGCACCCCAGCTTGTATGCATAAATAAATAATCTTAAAAAATATACATATAAATTAACAATGTGAAAAAAATAAATTGTTCCTAAGACTTTGTAGTGTAAAGAAGGAAACCAGGAGACTAGTTTACACCTTTTGGATGTGTAATTATAATCAATAATCACAATAACTTCTAGGCAGAGGACTCAAGTCTGTAAAAGTGGTTGGGTCATACAAATGATAAAGAAAAACAACAATCATAATTAGGAAGGCCATTCTGTTAACTGGTTTGAAGATCAACAATACTTATCTGTTGGTCTTGGGATCAATGATCCCAAGACAACTTGACAACATAGACTACAGGTGTTGTCAGCCTAATTGGAGAAATTGACACTGATGCTATAAATGCTATTGAAGTAGAGCCACTTTAAAATGCCAACATTTCTATAAAGAATGGTTTGTATTTTTTAAAAAATGAAAAAAATCCTCTTATTAGATAAGTTAGAAATACAACAGTTCTATGGATGATACACTGCACATTAGTTTAGGCAAATGAGCAGGTGAAATCAGGATTACAAAATTTACTTTTTCTAATGTTACAGTTTCACCTGTAAAATGAGGGAAGATAATTTCCCTCTCAGGTTTGGAATGTTGATCATTTTCTTGAAAGTCATCAAAATTATCAATCATTATTCAAATTATATTTATTATATGTTATAAAGACTTTGCCTCAGCCTGGTTATGTGAGTGACATTCCAACATCATCCCTAAAAGATTTTCTCAAGTCTTTTATGAATGAAAATGCTTCAGTGTGTATTTTTGGATATTCTGCCAACTTTTCCTGGAGGTTAATGCTAGCTTCTATTGAGTAACATTTGGGAAATGTGTGGATAAATCTTTGTAAAGTGATTCTTCAGGATTTACTGAAAACTTAGCTATGCTAACATGCCTTGTGACTTCCTAAGGGTATGTGGGAAATAGAATCTATTCAATCTCAAATATGTTTGACAACGGAATTTTAATTCATGAACTATGTATATTGTTGGGTGGAATGCATTTTATTTACTGTGCTTGTACTGAGTAGTTTGCCTTTGTAGAAATTGTGGCTCTTAGGATTTATGGATATTTGGGGGGAACATTATAAGCAAAGCACACCCTTAGAGGTATGATGTTCTAATTTTTAGGTGTCTACCTCTTGAGAAACAGTTGTACTGTTTTATTTAGTTTGTGATGAGGGACAGAGCTAAAAATATAGTCCATCTGGTTTCCAGTTCTGATCCCGCCACACACTTTCTGTGTGGTTTTTTAACCACAATATAATGTTATGTTTTTTTTATGTATGTTATGTTGAAACATGCAAATTTCTTTTAATAATATATGAAACAGTCCTGATGAAATGTTTAATACAAGTTAACAATTGTTTTAAATAAAATGAAATATTTAAAACTAAAACCCTGGGTAAATTACAGCATTGATTTTATCAGTAAATTATATTTCTTTGGGGAAATAATGATTATGTTCTCTCATGACATTCATTATTGGATCAAGATCTTTTCTTTATCCTTTGAGATAAATTGGTTTACAATGTTACAAATGATTTAGAGGAAAAGGTTCACACATTTTTAGATATATGTTACCACTCCAAACCCACCTACAAGTCACTTTTTAACATAGGCTTTTATCTTCTTAAAATTTCATGTTTAGTCTCTCATTTAAAATCTTATTCAGAAACTTCTCCCTCAAAATATCTTTTGGCCAACTCTTAGTTTTAAAATTTTGAGTAGTTTGCTTATATTTTCAGATTATTGTGAGTTGATTTTGTGCATGATATATGAAAATAGTCCCATTTCATTATTTCTTTTTTTTTAAAGATTTATTTATTTATACATACAAGCTGGGGTACAGGCCAGAGGCGTGGGGCGGTGAGAGGGTTCACCAGGGACAGAGTGCGGAGCAGAACAGGCAGACCAGATATACATTGCTGAGGGGAGCAGTGGGCAATGCAGGAGAGGTCTGCCCCACCATGCGGGACTCTCCCTGGCTGGGCATCGAACTCGCATCGCATGCAGCCGACAGCTCCACAGCGCAGCGCTCAACCACCACGCCACTAGGGAGGCCCCATTTCATTATTTCACATATAAGTATTTTTGCTAACAACATTTATTGAATAGATTTTCCATTCTATATTTTTCTAAGATTCATTTATTTATGCATACCAGCTGGGGTGTAGGCCAGAAGTGTGTGTGAGGGGGTGGTGAGGAGATTCACCAGAGACAGAGTGGGGAGCAGAACAGGCTGAAATACACTGCTGAGGGGAGAAGCGGCCGAGACAGGAGAGGTCTGCTGCTCCATGTAGGAAGCTTCCTGGCTAGGGAGAAAACTAGTGCTGCAGTGGCTCTGGATAGCCTCATAGTGCTGTGACTTAACCTGTTGCACCACCAGGGAGATCCCTTTCAGCATTTTTTGATACTCTTGTTGAAGATTACTTGATGTATATTTGTAGGTTTATTAATGAGTTTGTGAGTATGTGAAGAAACTGGAAAAAATATATAGTGAAATGGTTCATGATTCCAATAGCGTCAAATTTACAGAAATACAGTAAAATGGTTTACAGGGCCTAGGAAGAGGGAAATATGGGGAGTTTTTCTATAATAGGTTTTATTTATACCTAATGGATAAGTTCTAGGGATCTACTATAAAACATTGTGTGCATAGTTATTAATACTGTCCTGTGCACTTAATTTTTTTTAAAGATTTTTTAATTTATTTATACATACAGCTGGGGTACAGGCCAGAGGTGTGGAGTGGTAAGAGGATTCACCAGAGACAGAGTGGGGAGCAGAATAGGCAGATCAGAAATCCACTGCTGAGGGGAGCAGCGGGCGAGGCAGGGGAGGTCTGCCGCACCATGTGGGTATCTCCCCAGGTGGGCGTTGAACTCGCATCGCTGCTGCCAACAGCTCCACGCTTAACTGCTGCGCCACCAGGGAGGCCCCTTGTGCACTTAATTTTTATAGAAAGTAGATTTCATGTTAATTGTTCTTCCCACAATAAAAATTACCATTTTTTAAATGTTATCAAAGAAAAGTGGGACAAAATTGTGAATCACTAAGCTTGCCTTAATCATTTTCTATTAGATACTTAGCTTTAAAATCATAGTTAATATTAAGACCTAGTATCACTGTAAGTGAATGTATACTTTGTTAGTACATCCTACTCTAGAATCCTTATGTTCAACTTCTACAGGTCCCTCCTGTCTGCTAGGTGGTGAGTAGCCATGAACTTATGTGTTGTCTCTCTTTCTGAGTAAAATACATATTTTGATATTGCTTAGGAAGTTTCTTATTTAAGATGAAACTAATGATAGGGATTCTAAGACTGTAGACTAACTTTGAGGGTAAAAAGTTTATCTTGTCGGGCCTCCCTGGTGGTGCAGCAGTTAGGCGCTGTGCTGTGGAGCTGCTGGCAATGCGAGTCGGACACCCAGCCGGGGAGATTCCCACATGGAGCAGCAGATTTCTCCTGCCTTGCCTGCTGCTCCCCTCAGCAGTATGTTTCCATCGATCTGCCTGTTCTGCTCCCTACTCTTTCTCTGGTGAACCCTCTTGCTGCCCCACACCTCTGGTCTGTACCCCAGCTTGTATGCATAAATAAATCTTAAAAAAAAAAGGCTCTTAAAAAAAAGGTGTATTTTGTCATCTCTAGACCCACAGAGACATTTGAGACAGTAGATATTATGACAGTATGGGCAACATACAGATGAATAATAATACCACTTGTTATAGTAACTGTTAAGATGTGGCTAAACTCCGATGTATGGGAAGTACATAACACAGAAAATAAAGAGATTGAAGAGTAATGGATTCGAGCATACTGAAAAAAATTTTCTTTTCTTGATTTATGGTTTATGCAATATTTTAATATAAACCAAAAAAATGGTGAATGATTTTTTATTCTGACTTAGTTATATTACAAGCCTAGGCTTAGAATGGTTATTAATGGTTTCTAATGAGCCCACTTTGATGGCTAGACAAATATCTATTTTATGACACATGATTGAAAGTGGTCTTATATGTTCTAATAAGGACAACAAAAGCAAAATTCAAAAAAAATGGGACTATATCAAACTGAAAAGATTATGCTGTGTGAAGCAAATTTGCACATCATACCTCCAAGATGTTAATATCCAAAGTATACAAGGAACATTTAAACTCACCAATTAAAAAATAAAATGGGAATAAGATATGAATAGACATTTTCCAAAAAAGACATACAAGGGCCAATAGGCACAAAAAATATGCTCACAATATCTTATTATTAGATACATTTAAATTTAAAAAAATGAGCTGTCATATCATGTATGGCAATGAGTAGAATCCAAAGGACAAGAAACTACAAAATCTGGAGAGGATATGAAGAAAAGGGAACATTTCAACATTATTGATGAGAATATAAATTGGTTCAACTGTTATGCAAAGCAACATGTTGATTCCTCAAATAATTAAAATATAGGGATTCTATGACATCAAGTTATTTTATACCTGGGTATACACCCCCTCCAAATATTCAAACATTAATTTGAAAATATATATGCATACTGTGTTTATTGCAACATTAATCACAATAGTCAAGAACTGGAAACAAGTTAAGTATCCATTAATTGAAAATTGGATAAATAATATGCATGTGTAAAGGAATACTATTCAGTCCAAACATTAAGATAAAATATGTTATTTGCTTCAACATGGATGGGCTTAGAGGGTATTATGCTTAGTGAAATAAACTCACAGATAAACATGAACCCATTACTTTAGTCATATAATATGTAGATAAAACAAACAGATGAACTGAATAAAATAAAAATTTTGTACTATAAGTCCAGTTAGTGGTTGCTAGAGGGAAGGGGGAGATCATGGATAAATCAGTTCAAAAGGGACAATAGTTATGGTAAAGTACATAATTAGATTTTCTTTGAAATCAATACATTGTATAGTACATACATATGCTGAGTCCCTGTAATGAAATTTGAAACTTATATGATGGTATAATGCAATGTTCCTTCAGTAAAAACAAACAAAAGGGAAAAAAATCAATACTGGGTCACACTTTACTGAAAAGAAATTTTTAATGTATGTAGTGTTTGCTTGTATACCACTGATAATAGGTCCAATTGTTTGATATTTCTTCGATATATGGAGCCTGACTGCGTCTCCTTAATTTATATATATATATATTAATTTGGCTAAAAATATAAGTCAATGTATTTCACATGAAACTTCTTCAGATCCATCTGTACTTTGATGTTGGGATCGTGATTTTTTTTTTAAGATTTATTTTATTTATTTATACATACAAGCTGGGGTACAGGCCAGAGGCGCAGGGTGGCGAGAGGGTTCACCAGAGACAGAGTGGGGAGCAGAACAGGCAGACTGACAGAAATACACTGCTGAGGAGAGCAGCGGGTGAGGCAGGAGAGGTCTGCGGCACCACGTGGGAATCTCCCTGGCCAGGCATCGAATTTGCATCACCGCTGCCAACAGCTCCACAGTGCAGCACTTAACTGCTTGCCACCAGGGAGGCCGGGGATCAATGATTCTAAGACAAGTTGAATAACATGACTACATGTGCTGAAAATAATCAGAAAAATGATTACCAGTACATTAGAAACTAATTGATTTGAGCAGAATAGGAAATTAAAGCCAAGAAGCTGAGTGGATACCTCTCCCCCACTCATCATTCCCCTTATCATTGCTAAGAAATACAAACAACAATTGTACTTTAAGCAATTTTGGTGTGTATGACTGTGGACATTCCCCTCAGCATTCTACATCACCTCATAGATTACAATGTTTTCTATAATTTTTAGATCATCCAATTTAGATGTGTTACACAAACACAGATATTTGATAAAAAATGAACATGATGGAGATTGCCCCCTTCAAGGTCAGGCAAATCTCATATTCTTATAATAAAATAATAACTAAGATAATTAAAAATGCATATTTAACCACCTAATTAGTGAATTTTGCAAATATTCAACTTATTATTTTCTTTCGGCATGGAACATTATTATTTCGGGGGTTTATATGAATAATTTTATATTAGATTTTTATTTGATAAATACATTACTGATATTATTTCATTTAGTTAATTCAATATAATAAAATCATTTCTCTCAATTTTATTTTTTCTCATAAATTTAAATAATATTTTTGTGCTATTATTCAAGGTAAAAAATATATGATTGCCAAATGTTCCTTTGGCTCTTTTCAAGAAGAGAAGCTTGACCCAAATCTAATAATCAACTTTTTAACATTTAGTCATAAATATAGTTATAATGTCAACCTATTGGTCATCAAGCTTCTGTTATTAAATATTTCCTTCAAGGAAACTGTGTCTAGACTTCAATCAAAGAAGATAAAAATGAAACTTATTTTTTAAAATCTAAATCAAAATCTTGAAACATGAAACTAATTTGCACTAAGTTATGAAGAAATTCAGCAAAGAATAGGGTACTTAATATGTAAAGAAATAATAAAAAATAACACATTATGTTGGTATAAACTGATTTCTACAGATTTGTCTCTGCACTCACTCATTGTTTCGAAATACCTTCTTGTATCATGGCTCTTGAGATTTTGCCAATTAATCTCACCTGTTCTGTTTTGTCATTTTGAACCCCAGCATTATTCTATTTATTTTTCTTCCTACTTCTGGATCTTGATTATGCTTGTATATTTAGTTCCATGATATATCTTCCATCATGATAAACTGTGATAAAACACTGGTTTTTGCACTAACTCCAACTACAAAATTTTACCTCATCTCTGGATTCTGAAAACCTCTTACTACCCTTGCTCTTGCTGGATTACATACTCATGTGTTTGCAATTACACATGTTGTATTAACATTCTTATGGTGATAAAATTAAAAAATGTCCTTAAAATTTTAAATCAAATGCATAAACTGGTACAATGGAAGGTATATACATACATATATATATATATGTATATTTCAGACAGTGATTGAATATTTACATTTTGATTAGAATTTAGCGTTTGTCAGCTTTGCTTTTAAGAAATTCCATCTTCTGTCCTGCCCAATTCTGGCACATTTGCTTGACTATTTCAGATCAATAGTAGTCAGGAATTTTGAGAGTTTGTACTAAGAATGAGTGAACTCCAAATGGCTTTATTTTTTTGTAAGTTTTCTAGGAGTCAATAAGTCCTATTGAACATATTTGTACATAATACATCTGATAAAGGGCTGATATCTAAAATATATAAAGAACTCATGCAACTCAACTAGAACTATTCATCCAGTTAAAAAATGGGAAGGGGAGCTAAATTGACACTTCTCAAAAGAAGACACACAGATTAAAAATAGGCACATGGAACTTATCATGACTTATCGTGAAGGAAATTCAAAACAAACCACAATACTACTCTATCTCAAAACCTTGAGAACTACCCACATCAAAAGACCAGAAACGAGGCATTGAGGAAGATGTGAGGGGAAAGGAAACCTCATCTACTCTTGATGGAGATGTAGACTGACCCAGGCCCAAAGGAAAACAGTATGGAAGTTTATCAAAATACTATAAATAGACTGGCCATATGACTCAGAAATTGCATTCTAGCTATCTTCTTGGAGAATGGTAAAACCCTAATTTGAAGGGATACATGGACCCCTATGTTCATTGTAACCCTATTCCTAACATTTAAGTTATGGAAATAGCCTAAATGCTCAAGGAAAAAGGTGTGGAACTGAAAAAATGCCACACTCACACACAAACACACACACACGAACACTCACTTGAATATTACTCAGCTATAAAAATGATGACACCTTGCCATTTTTGACAACATGAATGAACTGGAGAGAATAATGCTAAGTGCAATAAATCATAAAGGGAATGACAAATGTCATATTGTTTACTTACTTACATGTGTAATATGGATAAACAAAAATAAATGGCCAGACAAAGCCATAAAAATAACAAATCCCTGTCATCTGACTGTAAAACTGAGATAATCAATAAGGGAGTGTGACAGATGGGGTTTGGTTAGGGAAGGGGCCTGACAGAACAGTGACTGATTATTGGCACACTGGTGGTAGGCATGATATGAAAATGGACATTTGTTGATCTTGGAACCTATAAGCTACAAAACAGATATAATGATATAAACATAATTGAGGAAGAAAACTTCCATTGATCCACTTCTGTTTATTTCTCCAAACCAAGTTATATGTTGCATTGGGCAACACCACACTGATAAACGGGAGTTGTGGAACAAGCTACATAATGTAGGGTGCTGCTGAAGCGCAAGATCCTGGCCTTTTTATTGATGGACTAATCATATAGCACCATTGCAGGGGGGAGGATGACAAAAAGCTAAACCACCTGTTTGATGACTCAGCATTGTAATTGAGATCAAGCCCTAGATCCCCTGCTGTGGTTTCAATCTTGTCATCTAGGCATTCCACTAATCATCTTCTGGGGTCCCTTGTCATACATAGGTTCTTGGCCCCTCAGGCAATCCCGGTCATACCTCATGATGTATAAGTTGGTAGTATGTTTTATACATTGGTCATCAGCCCCCTGGGCATGCCCGGTCATACTTCTTGATGCATAGCCTTCCCAGAGTGATCTAGCTTTCTGCTCTTAATTGATTTGAAAGGCACTTTTTAAGATTTAGCTATAGCTAATTGACAGGGCAGTTCTGACCTTTTAGAGGAATGCAGAACTGTAGATAACAGGAATGATTGCCGAACAGGCTGCTTAAGTTTAGCAGACCCACAATTATAGTATAAAAGTAAGAATGTGAACTAGTCCAACCACTATGGAAAGCTGTATGGCAATTCCTCAAACTGCTAAACATGGAGCTCCCATATGACCCAGCAATACCACTTTTGGGAATTTACCCAAAGGACACAAAAACACTAATCCAAAAGGATACGTGCACCCGTATGTTCATTGCGGCACTATTCACAATAGCAAAGGTATGGAAGCAACCCAGATGTCCAAAAATAGATGATTGGATCAAGAAGATGTGGTACATATACACAATGGAATACTATTCAGCTTTCAAAGAAGATAAACACATGCAATTTGCAGCGGCATGGATGGAATTAGAGGGAATCATACTCAGTGAAATAAGCCAGAAAGAAAAGGAAAAATATCGAATGGTTTCACTTATAACAGGACTATAGGGAGGCCAGGTGGGAGAGAGACATTCAGCGGACGGGGGGGTGGGGAGGGAGGATAAGGGCACAAAATGGAAGACAGGAGAATACAGGGGACAATGGAGATGGATCATGGGTGAATTGGTGGTGGGCTGCCCAAGGGGAATACAAAATGTAAAAGACATAAATAACAATAAAAAAGTTATTTATTAATAGACTTTTCTGAATTAATAAATGTATATAAAACATATGTGTAACTTAAGTAAATAAGATTTTTTCAGAAGGAATTTTCAAGAACTACTGTATAACAAAGATAGGATGAAATTGTTTTGTAACCAATTAAATTTTGGTTTTCCTTTTTTTCTATGTTTAGCACAATGATCCAGGATGCATGTTTAAAATATGTTACTGGACATTACATATAAAAATTATTAAAATATAATATCAAGTATTGAGACCTATTAATCAAAATTTAATAATTCACATATGGCATCTTATTATGACATAATAAAACTGTTTGAGTACATTTTTTTTCAATATATGAAAAATAGTATTCTTAGAATCGCTAGACTTGAAAAAGTTGCCCCCATTTACAAAGAAACAAAAAGAGAAGATTCCAAGTTAGGAGATCTTCAGTTAAAATTTACAAATTGGGGTTAGTGTATATACCGTGGACATATCTGTCTTTTGGAAACATTCAAATAGAAGTTACAGGGCCTCCCTGGTGGCGCAGCAGTTAGGCGCTGCGCTGGGGAGCTGTTGGCATTGGTGATGCGAGTTCAACGCCCTGCTGGGGAGATTCCCACATGGCATGGCAGACCTCTCCTGCCTCGCCCGCTGCTCCCCTCAGCAGTGTGTTTCTGTCAATCTGCCTGTTCTACTCCCCACTCTCTCTCTGGTGAAACCTCTCACTATCCCACGCCTCTGGTCTGTACCCCAGCATTGTATGCATAAATAAATAAATCTTTAAAAAAATAGAAGGTACAAAATTTGGTTCATTTTGTAGCTGTTTAGTCTGTGGAGGACTGAAGAAGCTGAATATGAAAAGATTTGTAAGAAGAATATTTAGGTCCTCCCTTGTGGCACAAGGGGATAAGTCTCAGCACTATGCAGCTATCCACAGCCACTGCAGCATTAATTTGATCCTGGCCCAAGCGAGCTAAACCACGTGGCCCAGCCGACCTCTTCTGCCTTACCCACTGCTTCCCACAATGGTGTATTTCAGTAGATCTTCCTGTTCTGCTCCCCACTCTGTCTCTGATGAATCATCTCACATCCCACGCCACTGCCCTGCACCCCAGTTCTTCTACATAACAATAAATCTCTAAAGAAGGATATTGATATGAGCTGCTTTAATTATGTTATGAAGTTGAAACTCTAACTTCTAAAAAAAATGTTATAGCAATTGAATTGTAAAAAAGTCATACAGGTTAGAAATTTGATAATGCATCTTGTGCAGCAATATATTATACCTTGGTATACTCATTCTACTCTACGGCTGAATTTTTTTCAAGTATCTAATGAATATTTCCCATAAAGAAGAGTTCATGACCTTATGAAGACAATGGGATTAAGGAAAGATCTGATATTTAGAAAGTCAATTTTACATTTGCTATTTCACTTTAGACTTCACAAAAAAAGTTAATTGGTAGTTTTTATTTTTATATTAGTAGCTTTTATCATAGTAAATTACTTAATTACTTTCTTCTATATAGTATTTTTTAATAACTGACAGTAATTTTTCTTTAAAACTATGTTTATTTTATATTTTTACATTATTTGTATTTTAGAAGTATATGATTTCTCTGTTCTGGTATTGTGACTATATTTGCCCACCACCAAAGTAAACAGCTTCATTCCTATAGTACTTTGTGTTCCATCCCTATTTTGTTCTTACCTCTTTCTCTCCCTCTCTCCCTCTAGAAGTAACAGTCAACTTTCCAGGTTTTGTTATTTTGACTTCTTCAATCCTATTTTTGGCATCTATCTCTATATTCCACATATGAGTGACACTATGCATCTGGTAACTGTATTTATATTTCTGACTTATTCCCCTTAGCATGACACCCACTAGTTCCATCAATGTTGCTCCAAATTACAAGAGTTAAGTTTTTGATTGTTGAGTATTAAAAGAAAAAAATTTGGGGGGGTCCACCCTGGTGGTGCAAGTAGTTAAGTCTCACAACTATGAAGGAATCAGCAACTACTGTAGCATGAGTTCAATCCCTGGCCAGGGAGCTGACCCACATGGAGCAGCAGACCTCTCCTGTCTTACCCACTGCTCTCTTTAGCAGTGTACTTCAGAAAATCTGCCTGTTCTGCTCCCCACTCTGTCTCTGGCGAATCTTCTCACCTCCTTGCACCTCTGGCCTACACCCCAGCTCTTGTATGCATAGATAAATTAATCTTTAAAAAATAAAAAAAAAATCATTATATTAAAAGAAAACCTTTATAAAATTTTTGAAAACAAAGAATTCCAAAATTATATTAGTTTTAGAAACAAGTTTACAAATAATAGTTTCATCACTTGGTAAAAAATATAAAAGAAAATATGAATTTCAATCAAGATTGGTTGACATTTAAAGGATTTTTTATTGTGTATAATCTTAATTATTTAGAATATATTATCAGATTAATCTGAGCTTTTCTTCAAGACAAAAACATTTAAATATAATGGGAGTAGTAAAGTTTATGAGCATTTTTAGAGTTAATTGAAATGTCTTGAAATATATGTATTAGTATACTTTCGGATGTACAGAAATTACAAAGTTTGATTTATTGCTCAATGATATACAGATAATTCTAATGTATTAATTACTTATTTAATGGTAGCACATTTAAAATCTCTTTTTCATGTACACATTTTTTAAAATTATGAGCATCGCAACATGTTTTAGAATAAAACTATGCTACCAAAGACTGAGAGACAGAACCATTAGTGGCAGACATAACTTGAATGCAGTATCGCCTTTAGTGGGAAAAAATTACTGGATGGGGCCTCCATGGTGGCGCAGGGGTTGAGCGTTGCGTTGTGGAGCTGTTGGCAGCGCACGATGCAAGTTCGACATCCAGCCAGGAGAATCCCACATGGTGTGGCGGACCTCTCCTGACTCATCGGCTGCTCCCCTCAGCAGTGTATTTCTGATCTGCCTGTTCTGCTCCCCACTCTGTCTCTGGTGAACCATCTCGCCACCCCATGCCTCTGGCCTATACCCCAGCTTGTATGTATAAATAAATAAATCTTTAAAAAAAATTACAGGATGTTTAAATAGAACATCACAATTTCAAAAGGCTATTCTAGATGAACTATACATACATTGCCACATTTTTGATAGAGATGCTCCCACTTATATAATAATTATTTATTTACTGTGTCAACTTGTTGGGGAGAGCTATGCAAATATCTAAAATAGAAGTATCAGTAAGGCCAGGTGGCCTAACAAAAAGGAGGAACCATTAGCAATAGTTATTTGTATCCATCTGTTCATCAGTTTGACCAACTCAGATCTGCTGAGTCTAAGGTTATCATTGAGAAGACTGGTATACTGTCAAATAAATGTTAGAACAACTTCATTTGGTCATTTGAATACTTTTGGTAGATATTTTATTGTAATGCATTACAATATAGATTTAGTAGGTTTTCAAAGAGATAATGTAAAGCTTAATTGGCTTTAAGTCAAATGGTTTTCTCTAGATGTGTTAGTACATACACATTTATAACTGTAATACAAAGACCTAATTCACAAATATGTTGTTGGACGTGTTTTGAGAGAATGAAAAGTAGTTATTAAGCTCTGAGTAGACAAATAGTTTTATCCAAACAAGATATTAGCAACATTTCCATCCCCACAAAAATAAGCTGAATATACAGTTATATTGCATTAGTTTTACAATAGGTATACTATATTATATATTATAATATTTCATAATAATAGATCTGGGGGTTATGATTTTCCCTGCAGGAGATGTACAGGTACATCCGGAAACATTTTCTTAAAAGATTTATTTATTTATGCATACAAGAGCTGGCATGAGGCCAGGGCTGAGAGGATTCACCAGAGACAGAGTTGGGAGCAGAACAGGCAGAATGACTGAAATACACTGCTGAGGGGAGCAGCAGGCGAGACAGGAGAGGTTTGCTGTGCCATGTGGGTCATTCCCTGTCCAGGGATGGAACTCATGCTACAGTGGCTGCTGATTGCCTCATAATACTGAAATTTAACCCATTGTGCTACCAGGGAGACCACTGGAAACATTTTTGATTGTCACGAATGGCAGCAATAGGAGATGTAGAGCATACATATATCCTAGTTTAATGTTCTTCAGGATAGTTGTTCAAGAAAGTATTTGCTGAGTCATTTTTAGCTTTTTATCTTTTTTTGAGATAAATCCAAATCACTTTCTTTAATAGCTTTACCAGTTTACATTTCCACCAACAGTTTAAGAGTTTGTCTTTCTCCATTCATCTTCAGCATTTATTGTTGGAGATCATTTGAATATGCCACTTTCACGGGTGTGAGGTGATATCTCATTCTGATTTTAATCTGCATATCTTTTATGGAAACTATATACTAGATAAGGTACACTTTAAAAAAGTACACGTTGACCAAGGTAGATCATATTCCAATATATCAAGCAATTCTTAACACATTCTGCATGATTGCAGTCATTCAGAATATGTTCTCTAAATAGACTGAATAAAATTAGTCAATAGTAAAAATGAGGTATCAAGAAAATTCTCAAAAGATTCAAATTCAGTGACATAATTCTAATTAAATCACAAAGAATAAAACAGAAAAAATTATGAAATATTTAACTGAATGTTAATAAAAGTAAGATTCAAATTTATGAATCAAACTGAAGAAGTAACTACATTTATAACTTTTTATGCTTATATTAGAAAAAAAGGTACCTATATGTTCTCAAGTGTAGCCATAACTGTCATAGACAGCCTGAACTTCCACCAACACCTTTTAGTGTACTTCTGTTTATCAATTGTTTTAATGACTCAGCATGGGTGAGTTCAGTAAAGTTATATACATGCTTTATAAGGTGAAGTCAAACTGATTGGCTTTCTTCATGGACAAATTTTGAAATAAAGCATTAACAATGTCCAAAGCTAAATAACAAGTGCAAAAACAAAATATCACTAAATGGTTGCGGTAACAACAGAAATTATGTTCTCTTTGTTTTGGGAACTAGAAGGTTAGTTTCCAGATGTTAACAGGGCTGCTTCCTTTTGAGAACTGTGAGAAAGAATATGTTGCATACCTCTCTCATAGCTACTGGTGCATTGGTGGCAATCTTTGGTGATTCCTGTTTTTTGAAAACATCATATGTCAACTTTAAGTGACATTATAATCATTTTTCAGGTCCAAATTTTCTCTTTTAAAATGATAGATACCGGTCATATTATAGTTGGACCTACTCTAATGTTCTCATCTTAGCTTGATTACCTCTAAAAGAATATCTCTCCAAATAAGATCACATTATGATGTACTGCATTTAGATTTCACCATATGAATTGAGGAGGGGAATTTTAATTCTATTTAGAATAGACATATTCTATTTTATTCTCATGGGATGAAGCAAGACCCTGGTATAATATTATCGAGTTTTTTTTTTTTTTAAGATTTATTTATTTATTTATTTATTTTTATTTATACATATAAGCTGGGGTACAGACCAGAGGCGTGGGGCAGTGAGAGGGTTCACCAGAGACAGAGCGGGTAGCAGAACAGGCAGATCAGAAATACACTGCTGAGGGGAGCAGTGGGTGAGGCAGGAGAGGTCTGCCACACCATGTGGGATTCTCCCCGGCCGGGCGTCGAACTCGCGTCGCCGCTGCCAACAGCTCCACAGCGCAGCGCTCAACCGCTGCGCCACCGGGGAGGCCCTAATATTACCGAGTTTTATGAGCACTCGATATCATGATTTTGCCAATTCACAATAGTGAACGCAGAACATACAATGCTTGTAGCCAAGCAACCTGTCAATGCAAACTTGCACCTAGATTATTTGTATAGCTTTGCTATTTAACAAAAGAAGAGCAAAGGCAAAACAGACACAAAACTAACTGAGAGCAATGTCAATTCATTATCCATTTAGTTCAGGGATGTTTTGATCTTCCCCCCTCACAGAGGGAATACAGATATTTGATCCCTGACCTAGTTCTTATCTCTAACTCCTCTATTGTGTTAATTATTTGAAACTCTGGAATTCACTTCTTTGATTTTTGCTCCCCAAAAATTAAATTCTAAATTCAGTCTGGGGTTTTGGATCAGTCCTTTTCATTGGATGTGTTTTGAGAAATTATCTGTGCACTGTTTTGATTCCCCAACTTTCAGTCATAAAGGGCACATGTTATTGTAGGAATTTTCTGAGCTATAAATAGTCTGGCCTACTTTGCTCTGCTACTCAGATTTACTACCTAGGGCTTTCCTTTGTAGCATATCAACCTTTCTTTCAATGATTTTCATGTTTTAGGGACATTACTTTAAATTTCTTATTTCTCTTTCATCAGTGCTCCATGTTTAAGGGTTTTGGTGACTGACAGACTACTCTGTTGTTGCCTTGAAATCTGTAGGTTGGAACAAACTTCTCTGAAGCTTTGATGGATCAGGTTGAGCAAACAAAATGACTGTCATGCTTGCCCCAGGGTTACGCTGCATGTCCAGGTCTGGGGATGATTTTTCAGTGATGCTGAGCTTTTGTACTACACAACTACTCAAGTGGCAAAACAAAGTCACCAGCATTCCAAATAACCTGAAAGGATGTTTTCTGCATGGTGTGGTAAGTGTGGATTGGATAAACAGCACTTGCAAAACCAATAGTGTTGATACCACAGGATTATTTCCTCTCATTGTTATTGACTCTCCTATATAATAGGTATAAACACATACCAGATTATAGACATTTCATAGACCAGTTTGTTTGCTGTCAATGGAAATTTTAATTCACTAGTTTCCCCAAAAGGTTTTTTCCCAGATTAGTGAATTAATGCTTAGAAATGAGTCAATATAATTTTTTACTTATACTATTTTTCCATTCAGTTATGAAACTGTGAAGAGAAGAGACATAATTCTAAATGCATTCAGTATATATCTGGAAATATTGATAATTGAGATGATCATGCCAGTTTTATAGGCCATATTTTACATACATAAAGGCTGTATTTACAAAAAAATTTAAAAATTATATTCTAACAAATAACTGTCTCTGAAATCCATTCATTCAGAACAATTAGAATTCTTTATTCTATAAATTGAATATAAATAAAGTGTTACTAATCTTTTTAGTCATAAATGAGAAGAAAAAAATTCTTCAATGTTACAAATCCATAAAGTTTAGAAATTCCTACATTCTATGCTTTTTATTTTATTACTGTTAGTGATCATTTTCATAATCTCAATATTTGTTAACATTATCAAAATGAATAAAGATAAATGACAAAATCCTCGAATCCATCAGTTTTCCTTATTCCTATGTTTGTTCATATATGTCTAAAGAAATAGGCTGAGGTAATGATAAAATAAATGTGAATATTATTTTCCTCAAAAATTCATATGTCAGCCCTCCCTGGTGGTGCAAGAGTTAAGTCTCAGTACTATGATGCTATCAGCAGCCACTGTAGCATATGGCATAGCTGACCTCTTACATGAAAAAGCAGACCTCTCTTGTCTCACCTGGTGTTCCCCTTCAGCAGTGTATTTCATTCACTCTGCATGTTCTGCTCCCCACTCTATCTTTGGTGAATCCTTTCAACCCCCACACCACTTGCACCTCCGGCCTTCACACCAGCTCTTGTATCCATAAATAAATAAATCTTTTTAAAAAATCATATGTCAAAATCCCAATGCCCAAATGAGATTGCTAGGAAATCAGGTCCTTAGGAAATGGCCATATCATGGGAATGGAGCCTTCAGTGAATGGGATGAAAGCACTTCCAAAGAAATACTGAGAACTCTTTCATTTTTTCTACCTTGTAAGCCTGAAGCAAGAAGATGGCTGCCTATACACTGGTCAACAGTGAGATCATTACTGACTTGATCATTACTGATCTGTAGTATCTTGGTGTGCTGAACATGAACATAACCCTGAACATTTTTTATTAGCTTTCATTTTGAAGATATTTCATATAATTCATTTTATATGTTTCACTGTGTCAATTTATCCAGTAGGACCACAACAACATCCTAAATCAGCCTAGAAGGATGTAATATTGCATCACATTGCATAATACCATCATGCACACATCATCCAGAGTCGATTGCATCATTTTCTGATACAATGCAATACTACTGTCAGGTGACTACTGAAGTAAGCTGACATCAGCAGTGCACTATATAAAGCCCTGTTGGAAAGGTTGAGCACTGAAAATATTTCAGGCTTTGTGCGAGACAGTTTAAGCTACTGTTCCATAGAACTGTTATTATTTTATCCATTTAGGCAAAATACAAAACAGTAATGCCTTGAAAGTGTATTAATAGCTCTATTTATGGGGAAGTGACATTTGCCAACCAGAAGAAAAGTATCACTTCTCAAGTGAAGAAGGCTTATCATTACATCGGATGCAAGGTCAGTGACCAAAACAAACCTTGGGCCCTGCATATATGCTGTGCTACATGTACAATAGCTTTCACAGTGGTTAAATGGTAAGAGAACATCAATGCCATTTGCAGTCCCCATTAGTGTGGAGCGAGCCAAACAACCACATCAAGACTGTTACTTCTGCTTGGTTCCTGCTCTTTCGCAGAATAACAAAGCAAAAGAAGTCAAGAATAGTCTACCCAAACATTCTGTCTGCATTGAGACCATTTCCATATTGTGAGGGGCTTCCTATTGTAGAACCTCCAGCAGAATATTCTCTTGATTCATCTGATGAGGACAAGGGTGAGCCGACCTGTTCTTCTCCTGTTTCATCAGCATGCAGTGATCCAGATTTTCACTATGGTGCATCATCAATCCCACACAGACTAACACAGGAAGAACTAAATGACCTGGTTCATGATTTGGACTTATGCAAGAATAAGGCAGAATTGCTAGGATCAAGACTCCAACAATGGTATTTTCTAGAAGAAGATGTCACAATTACTTTATATAGAAAGTGCCACTGTAAGAGGGTGGTCCTCAGGAAAGGGGAGTGTCTCAGGACCCCACCCCCACCTCAAGCAAAAGAGTTCCAAGACACCTAGTACTACGAATCCCATAATGCCAGCATCACCAAAGGAAGAATGCTGAGGACTGAGGGTGGAGTTAAGAAATGGGTTTTTGGTATTTAAAAACCGGACCGGGGAACTTTAAGGGGGGCTCTTGCTCTTAGTTGTGGATTGCCAGGTTTTTGAGTATGCCATTTGAGATTCCAGCTCAGCAGAACTGGTAGGACACATTCATCAATTTATTCTTTACCTTTTTTTTCCTTCCCTTTTTGTAAATAAACCCTTTTATTAATTGTATTGTGTATGTCTGCAGTTGAGTCTTCTAAATCCCTTTTAAGCGCATGGGTGAGAACCCACAGGCAGGCACCCCATTTATATCGGGGCTGCCCTGTAACAACACCAACATTTGGAGACTTTCTTCAGAAAGGAAAGTACTCTAGGGTCTCCCTGTTGGCTCAGCGGTTAAGCACTGCACTGTGGAGTTGTCGGCAGCGGCGGCGGGAGTTCGACGCCAAGCCAAGGAGATTCACATGTGGAACGGCAGACCTCCCCTGCCTCTCCTACTACTCCCCTCAGCAGTGTAATTTCCATCGATCTGCCTGTTCTGCTCCCTGCTCTGTCTCTGGTGAACCCTCTCGCTGCCCCATTCCTCTGGCCTGTACTCCAGCTTGTATGCATAGATAAATAAATCTTAAAAAAAAAGAAAGGAAAGTACTCTAGTATTCTGTTCCAATATTGAGGTCCTCATGAATGCCTTAGAAATCACTCATGACCCACAAGAATGGAGACTATTTCTAAACTCTTCAAAACTGAGTCTTAAGGCTGTGCTTTTGCACAATGGAAACAATCTTCCATTCATTCTATTCCTGAATAGCTATACAAGAGACAAAAGAAGAAATCTAAGAAGTAGTCTATGACTTGATTTTTTTACCGGTATTAACCACAGGCCTATTACTATTGGCATGCATTTCATGATGTAAACATCAATTTATTTCAGATTACAAAAAAAAAAAAAAAAAAAACTAGAGCCAAAATTAGAACTTGACTGTCATATTCATGTTGAGCAAATCGATAGGAAATGACTAATTTTATTCTAGTAACATGACTTTTGTAAAAATTTGTTGACCAGTGGGATATTGATGAGGAAGCAGGTTTTCACAAACACTGTGTCAGAATGGTCTTTGATTTCCTAACCTTTTGAACTATGACAGTTAAATATTTATTGTTTAAGCCACTCAGTCAATAGTATTTTTATAATAGTGTCCCCAGTGGATTAAAACACAACGCTAGTGCTGCCCATGTAGGTATAAAGTAGCATATAGTTAGTAAGCATATAATTTCCTAAACTTTTTACACAGCTTATTCCATAACAGATGGATTGTTTACATTTAATCACGTTTCAGTTAATAGAGATTATTCCCCATGATTCTTACTATTCATAAGTTTAGAAGGTGAAAACCCATGTATGACTATGTTCACTAGAAGTTTCCTATATTGGAGAGGCTCTTGATAAAGGAGACCTTCTTATAATTGCCAGCTAGAGTAAGCTGGTTCTTCTACTGAGCTCATTCAGACCAGTTTAGTCAACTCAGTCAAATCTTTGTGTGTGTGTGTGTAGGCAGGGGTGGAGGATGAACCTGTATTGCACTCAGAGCTGTCTCTTCTCAAAAGCTACAGAACTAAAATAAAATATGAAAAATAACCTTTTGCGGCATTGTATATTGTAGTGACAGGAAGGCACTAGGAAGCACAGGCTGCCATGGAGTTGCACAGACAGGTCAAAAGGGAAGGAGATCTGGAGGCCTCATTGGCTTTCTATACTTTTAATGGTTTCTTGCAGAGAGGCAACCAGGTACAGGACAGGTAATGGGGCCGGGGAGCCGGCAGGCTGGCAGGCCTCCCAGGCCCTGGTGAATCTTCACTTTCTCGGGCTTTCTGGCAACAGCCCATGGCCTCTCTGCTGCACACTCTATTCTCTGCTGCTACCACCGCTGACGCTCTACTGATGTCGCTGCTTCTTCTGCTTATAAGCCCAGTCTCTGGCACAGGTGTGCCCACTCACACATGCCCACACCCCACTCCAGGTGCCTGCCATTAGCCATGAAAGTAGGCCTGCAGAGGTCC